>CAJNOL010002295.1:0-41622 GCA_905250125.1 Rotaria sordida | reverse complement strand
TTTTCATGTTTGTTGCTGTATTCAGGGAGGCATTACCCTTTTTTTTTACTAAGAGATAAAAGTCGTTAACAAATCAAAATATAAATGCAAAATTATTTTGATATTTTAAATCGAATTCTCAAATGTATGACAAACTGACAAAAATATCGAAGGAAACTATTCACTGTCATTTAAACCCAAAAGTTCTTTTTTTCTATTAAATTAGTGTTTGCATGCAAGATTGCATGCATCTATAAACATAAAATTATTCATTATTCATTTGCTTAATCAAACATAAACTATCTGCAAAATATGGTCCATTGAAAAATTCACAAAATACGATGATTAGATCCTAATCAAGTTTGAATGTTTTTTTTTTTCTCCGTGCTTCAGTTTGTATCGTTCACTATTAATCCAAATTACAAATATTGTCTTTCCAATACACTTTCATTTATCATAATGGCATTGTGATATCAACTAGAATTCTTTTAGTGGTTTTGATCATTTCTCAAATAAGGAAAGCTGATTGGACAAGAGCACGACAGAACGAAATGATGAATGAACAGTCGTTAGATGCAGAACACAAGCAGGTTTGAAGAAGACGTGTCTTTTTGATGAAAGAAAATCGAAAATGAAGGATTACCTTTTTCATAGTATCTATCTTGAGGGCGAGGATGTAGCTGACGAAGTGAGGCTAAGAAGATATCTGGCAGTGCGAGTAAATGTTATAGGTAGGCAGACATATATCGACGATGGCTAGTTATCGACATGAAGGTATTAGGAGTGACGATGTGAGGATGTAGGTGTGAATAGTTAGAGTAATCACGCCCAGTCACATCCCACATCCACCGCATCTCATACTACCTACATCGCCATTTGAATCAGATCAGTACTTTTTAATGTAAAAGAAAAAATTGAAAAAAAACAAATTCGCTTAAACTTTTGTCATTGATTGTATATTGAGGAGAAAATATTTTTATTCACTTTCGTCTATAATGATATTATACAACGAGATAAGCATATGTTAAATTTATCATTGATCGACTTTAATACATTTCCTTTTTAAGAAAAACAATAAGATTAAATTGATAAATAAATTCTGCACGGTGTTTTTTTTTTGTTTTTTAGGCAAATTTGAGGTTTTATATCTCTTAATCCAATATTTATAAAACTCAATAAGAATAAGATATTTTTTTTATTATTTTTCATCATCTATTTAGAATGAATTATTTAAGTATTTTGCTTAGGAATTGAAAACTTTGAGAAAAAAGCTAGAACATTTGATTTTAATAAACGAAAATTTTTATATCGAATATTCGATATTAAGATGTCATTGTTTAGAATTTCTTTTTGTCGATTTATCCACACTTGAATATACGATGGATTACTTCGATCTCTAATAATTGAATGTATTGATAAAAAACGATTTTTTAACCATTGTACAAGTTCATCATTTGTTGTAGATGAAAAATTTTGACGATCACCTTTGCATTCAAATACTAACAATCGAAGATTTGACATTTTTTTAATAAGATGAAGAATATTAGTTCGATTGTTAATACGAATAAAAAGAACTTCACATTGAAGTCCAAGAGGTGAATCAATTAATTTATTACAATCTTCATCATTAAAATAATCTGAACCATTTAAAGAAAATTTTATAAGATCAAGTCGATAAATTGATTTACTTGTTAAATGAAATAATCCAGGATTTAATGTCTGATCGGATATAAGTTTCAATGAATAGAGATGAAGTGTTTGATTAAGTAATGTTTGTAATTGATAATAATCAGAATTTTCAGAGAGAAACACTTCGAGTGATGTTAAAATATTTAATGATTGAAAACAATGTAAAAAATTATTATCATATGGAATATTAATACTAAGATGTTGAATATAAGGAAAATGAGTATTGAAATGATTCAGACTATTAAATGAATTTATATTGTTCATTTTATTTTGATAGAAGATAGATCGAACATGATCATATGATCGATATTCTTCTTCATCAAAACAAGTAGATTTAGAGCAATATTCATTTGAATAATGAATAGTTTTGAAAGTATAAGGTAATGTATAAAGAGTTATTAATTTTGTAGAATCATATGGATTCCAATGACATCGAACAAACCATTGATGTTTTTCAAGCCAAAATGTACTTCGAAATGTATTGAGTATTTGATCGATTTGTTCTTCTTTATTTGTATGAAGACAAAATTCAAAATTTATTTTTAATCGAAATATTTTGATTTTAGGTAAATAATTAATAATAATATGTTCCCATTCATTTCCATCTAAATATATTTTTGATGTTTCAATTGTTAAATAATAAAGATTAGGCATTTTTTCTAAAATATTTTTCATTGAATCTAGAAAAATTTCAAATGAAAGTTCTAATGAAATCATAGAAGGAATTACAAATTCGAGATGTTCATTTGTAGAATCCGATTTAATAGTAGAACAAAGATGTTGAAGATTCGGAGTACATTCGAATAGACCAGATAGAAATCGTAAGTTACATTTAATATTCTTGATAGAAAGATATTTCATGTACGGTGCAATTGATGAGATACGAGGTGGTACAGTCAATTCTTTTTGAATACCATTTAAATTACAATATATAAGATTTGGTATATTCCATATATTATCGAATAAACTAAAAATACGTATGTATCTTTCACCATATTCATTATTGATTATTTCAAGATGAGTAAGATGAAGAAGATATCGACATTGAAATGTTATTTTAATTAATGTATCAAGAGATTTAATGTAATATAATGAAAGTGATTGTAAATGAATAAATCGATTAATAGTAAAATTTTGTGATAGAATAAGTTCAGATAAATTAGGTGTTTCTTCATTTGAAAGACGAAATGAAATAATTTTATCAATAAATAATGAAAAATGTTGTTGACAAATAATATCAAAATCTTCTTTTGATATCGATTGAAAACTAAAATAATTAGTTTGAAAATGAATATAAAGAAGTTGATCGAAACGAGAATTAAGTCCCAAAAATGCACGAATAAGATAAGTAGTATCTAAGAATTCAAATAAATCAAGTAGAAGTTCATTAGCCAATGATTCAAATTGTACCATATTTTTTCTTATCACGACGTAAATCGTCACTTTCAAATGTTTACCTGTAAGAAAATAAGAAAATTGTGTTTCGTTCTCTTTCTTTTTATTAAAACGGTTGACATAAAAAACATGCAACAAATCGAGTCATTTCTTTTCAATCGCATAGGTAAATATGCGTTAAATCAATTTTTTCAACGAATGAATCATCTCATTCTTCTTATTCAATGTATTTTTCATCTCGAGAAAAATTTACCAATACTATGAGAATTTGATGAGCACACATTGAAATTTTGTTTTAATTCCAAGATGCTAAACAGTTCGAATAACCAAAAAGAAAAAGACAAATAATATGAGAATGAGACAGATGACTAACAATAATCTAAATCATCAAAAACTAGATGACATTATAACACGTACTTCCATGATTAATAAACAAATTTGTGTACAAGAGACTAATGCTTATATTTTGAATAAACGCTACAGAAGAGTGTACACTGTTTTCTTTTCTCTTGACTCATTTGAGAAACGAATAAAGTAAAGTTTGGAGATCTAATCAGCTATGACATAATGATACAAAAGGTTAATAAGGGAACAATTCACTTTCGAACTAGGACTTAATGAATTATGTTTATCATGAAAAAGAATTCGTGTTTATGACCTGTACTGAACAAATTGAACATTTTTTTACTGTTGCAGCTATAAGATTCATCTATATATGTCAGCTTGTATTGCGTAACATGTCATCTCAATGACCGGAAGTTCGAAATCGATATCTTAAGCAATCATTACTGGTAATTGGTAACAGAGAAGTCACTAATAGTTTGATTATCTATGTGTAATACTTTTTCGCAGCGAGCTTAAGTGTCATCGCAGAACAAAAAATCTATATTGTTTGTTTTTCACCAGTTAGTCTCAACTTGTTTTTTGCAAAGAAAATATACCTAAAGTTAGGTTTTTATGGGCTATCTGATATACATATTTTTACTTGAAAAAGGTTCCATTGTATAATAACGTTACGTAATGCAATGACGTTTTTTTACCTTTCTTTTCTGCGTTTTTCATATTTTTAAACGGAACGTCCTCAAACAGCGATTTATTGGTTACTAACAAATTGCCAATAGAATATAGCTAATTGAGCTTAATTGATGATGTTCAATTAAAATTAAATGAATAGGTAGTGCACAACCAGTAGGCTAGCGTCATGTCACATACACAAAAGAATTCAATAGCATAATGTAAAGAGAATTTAGTAGATTTCCTTGATAACTTACAGTAACCGCCAAAGAATCTTAATTTTAATATTTTAAGCTATCTTAAGTGAGACGATATTGATAAAAATGTAATTAAATAAGATTAAAACATATAACTGTTTAACAGACATAATAAAAATGTTACGTTGATGTATCAAAAACTAGTCTATCTTTCACAGTCAGAGAATATCTTTAAACAAAGACACATATGCAGCAACTTTTTTAGTGCCAAAGTATAGAGCACACTTCGTTCTATTATGCAATGTATTTGGTTGGAAGCCAAAGTTATATTAGATGGACTATGTTTTCATTAATATTCATTATAATTTTTTTGCCGCTATTGAGTGTTCATTTTGTTCGATATACCAAGTTCATTGAACTAAAACTTGTGAATTTGTTACTTTGAAACTGTCTAAAGTCAATCTCAATGATATAAGTAATGATGAATTGAAGAAAAACAATAGTTTGCACCTGAGTTAGAGACGAGAATTATTTTAAATTCGATTAAAACGCATTATTTTGAAGATCGAAAAAGAAAATGTAAATAATGTCAACGTGTTAATTTTGACATGAATAATTTTAAGGCACTTTTATATGTAATGTTTTGATCTTAATCGATATGTGATGAGATAAAATGAATAAGAAATAATAATGAAAACTAGAACATCATATGAATAGAAAAAAATAAATTGAGATTAATATTCGAGAACATTCTGAAAAATCTCTTGACATTATTCTAATTATGAATGTGGATTTAGAACATAAATGCCCACAGGGAAAGGCAAGATGAAGTCTTCATATCCTGACAATGTCAACATCAAGATTTTGAAATTTCTACTTTAAAAATTTTTTTTGTTGGCTTAAAATATTGAAAAATCTTAAATAAGCTGCTAGACATGCTACCGGTGGTAATACAGAGTGTGTTCTTACATTTAAGAGTAGGCACGCAAGAGTTCAAGCTCAACAGTTCGTGTGAACTAAATCGAAGAACTGCAGCTAGTAACCAATTCATTAGAGTTGTTTTGAAGCTGATTATTATAGTCGTACAAAGAGGTTTTGATCATACTGAGTCCATTGATGCTGTTTGTTTCTGTTTTTAACCCAAATCAACATTAAAAAAAAAATATACTACGGTGCTTAGATTGTGAAACACAACGATACAAAAACCTAATTTTGTGAATTCTTCATCATATGACGTCAGATTACGTCAAAAATCATCACGTCATCCTTTCAGCTCAAATGAACTAAATTGTTAATTAATATGATGGGTTTTTGAGTAACTTCGTAGTTGTATTTATTGACGTGTATGTGTGCGTGTGTACTCTCTCACTCTTTGCTGATATTTTTTTCCTTTCTGTTCGGATATATTATTCTTTTCGTTATAGTAATTATTTTCGGCCTGCTGTTCGCCCCTCTCATTTTTTTTTGTACTCACTCCACTTTCATACTCGTTATTCATTCAGTAAGCTTTGAGTATAGAACGACAACAATATTCTTTCATGTTTTCTAAACGCATTTTATTGCTTGTATTTGCCATTTCGATTCTTTACTCTGTATTAGAGGTTGAATCTATCAATGAACAGCCCTCTGTTCGACTTATGAATGCTGTTCATGGTGAGGTTCTTATGCCTGTCGTAGGACTGGGTACAGGAGGATACGGTCAACCTGATGGTACAGGCGGTGAATATTGGGGTCCTGAACAAGGTCATAATGCTACAGTAGCATGGTTGCAGTTGGGTGGTCGACGCATTGATACATCTAACGACTACGGTTCACGCGATGGAATTGGTACAGGATGGGTGGCTAGTGGTGTACCTCGTTCCCAAATATTTATCACATCCAAAGTGGATCCATCTGGCTATGCCGAAACTCTTGAAGCATTTTCTGCCATTCTCAAATCTCTGAAGACCGAGTATATTGATCTTCTTCTTATTCATTGGCCGGGCAATGAGCCGGGCACATCCGGTCAGCCAATACCTTCTTGCAAACAGGGAAAATCAAATTGGGCCGAGTGTCGTGTCCAAACATGGCAAGCATTACAAAAATTATTTGATCAGCAACGTGTAAGAGAGATAAAAAGTTCGATTAATTATTGATCTTAAATATTCATTTCTTATCGTTTCTAATATAATTACTCTCTTGTTTAGGTTCGTGCAATAGGTGTGAGCAATTTTGAAGTAAATCATTTATTAGAAATTTTTAATTTAAATTCTTCTATTCCAAGTGTCAATCAAGTATGTTCATTTGATTAAATATTTTTTTTATTGTTATTTATTGTGAATAGGTTGAATTTCATCCATATTGGCATGAAGATGAACTTCTCGATTTTTGCAAGAAACACAATATTACCTTTAACAGTTACTCTCCAGGTGGTGCACCTGATCATGCAGTATGGTTTGGTCCTTCATGGAATCCTATTCCGGATATGCGTACTCATCCAAATGTTACTAAAATTGCTCAAAAGTATAACAAGACATCTGCACAAGTTCTATATCGGTGGCATTGGGAGCAAGGTATTGTTATAAATCCTCGTACTCGAAATTCAACACATATGATGGAAAATCTGTCGATATTCGATTTTCAACTTGATATACAAGACATGATGACTTTAGCTTATTTGAATCATCCAATAAGTAAAGTATGTGGTGATCCAAGACTAATTTTGTAAATCCTAAACGATCAATCGATATAAGATATCCACAATTCGAACAAAGCTACTACATTAATATATGTCTATTAATAATAAATGTGCGAATTGACATTTTTTACTTTGTTTTCTAATTGGTTTGATTATTCACACATCATTGTTATTTGACAATATTCAAGCACTTATCAATTAGTCAACAAATTTTTTTCGGTACTCTGTAGAATTTCTTTAGAGATACATTTTTTTTCTTTGTCAAAAACTCAGTGAGTCAATAAGAAAGATGAGAATGTCAAGCTCGCCCATGGCAATTTTTGCTCCCAACTATTGATCGCCACCCAAGGGACCACTGTAAAATTGTGTTACAGGTACATTGAGTTCTTTCTTAATTAGTTCTGACTTCTTTTCATTGTGAGCAGCAAATCCAATTCGTTTGTGTATGCTCATAGTTCTGACACCAGCCATTTTCTGAAAATTTAAAAAGTATTACAGACTTGCTATCTTTCTATCAATGTAGTTAGATACCTACTTTTTCTATGATTGTCTTATTTCCATTGGCTTCCTATTCAATGGTTTGATAGTATTCGGCACGGTATCGATCATTTTCTTGTATTATCATAAGGCTAGTCAACGCTTCATTGGATTCTCTATCGCAAACTAAATCTGGATCTAAATAAATTTTTTGATGAAATACAAAAGAAATGTCTGAGAGACATACTGTTAGAGTCAAAATAGTTGGTGATGGCTTGCTGAAAAAAAAGAAAAGATCATATTTCTTTGAAAATACGTATAATTATCAGTTTTTATGTGTATCTAACTTAAGTTCGATAGAAAAATGTAGTCATAAAGCAGATACTGATCAAACTCGATACAGAAGAGATTATCGATGTATCCCGTAATTCAGTTTAACGACACCTACCCATTGCTGGAGTTTCTCGAGAATGGCTCACTGACAACGTCTAAAACTTTCCACTTCGATAGCTCTTACGAGGGAACATTTCTAACTGTCACATCGCTTTTGAATCGAGCGTATGCGCATCATGCAGGCCCTAATGATCTATGAATATTCTGAAAAAAACTTCATGCCGCTTGCTTATTACTGCCGAGATATTGCATTTTTATTGTATGTTTAAGAAAAAAAAGCCGTGGTCCCCCTCACGAACACTAGAAAAACTAAGTTTCGAATTTTGACTGGAAACTTTGCAGTTTATTGTGAAAGTTTCAGATCTTTTCGTTGTTCCTACCCTAAGATACAGCTATAGTAAAATAGCTTATATAAACCAGCAGATTCTAATATTCTTATTTCAGGCTAGGAGCAATCAAAAGATCTGAAACTTTCACAATAAACTATTCTCATTGAGACCTGTTCCTGTACAAAGTTTCAAGTTGAAATTCGAAACTCAGTTTTCCTAGTCTTTATGAGAGGAACCACGGCTTTTTGCTTATAAATATGGTAAAAATGCAATACCTCGGCAGGATGCGGATACGCTCGACTCAAAAGTGATGTGACAATTGGGAATGTTCCCTTGTCAATGGCTTATTTTTAGATTCTTTTTAAAAAATGCATAGTTTTTAATAAGTGAAACACAAACAGTTATTCATTTCTCTTTCTAAAAGACTTTAACTATGCGATTGTACTAGAATCATAAATGAAACTTTTGATTTTTGATCAATAATATTTTGAATGATTAATGATAGTCTCTAGATAATATAATTAGAATATATTTTCTTTCTGATTCATATTGCATTATTATAAACTTTTCTCTTTTGTCAAACAATTGAATGCATAAAATAAAAAAAATAAAACTTTTTTTTTTTTTTGTTTGTATATATAATCATATTTAAAAAAAAAGAAAGAAAGAATTGAGAACTATTTTATAAAAATTAATTAATCATCATTTTCTTCATTGTCAACTTCTTCTTCTTGTTCTTCTTCTTCACCTTCATCAGCTGCTTGTTCTTCTGCTGCTCGTGCTTTAGCTTCTTCTTCTGGTGATGGATCTTCAGCTTCACCAATTTCTGGTCCATCACTATATTCATTAGCTGGTAATGGTGGTAATTCTGGTCCATAATCTGTTGTACCATATTTATGTCCAAAACCAACATAAATATTTTCCCAAGCTGTTCCACGAGCAAATGCATATGCACCAGGCCAAAGATTTGAACGAACAAAAGCACATGCATATTGTGGAATAAGATTTGATGAAATTTTTGTTGTCCATGCTTTTGTATTTTGTATTTCAACATCAGCACCGATTGGTGTTAATAATGGTGGTCCTTGTTCTGGTTCAATTTCTTCTGTTTCAGCTTTCATTTCTTCTTCTTCTTCATTTTCTTCTTCTTCTTTATCAGCATTTTCACCTGGATTCCACCATTTTGTTCGTCCTTGAGGAAGAATATATTGAACATGATGAATCTTTGAAAACAAAAATACAAAAATGAAAAATCTTTTTTTTTTTTTTGCTTTACCCATCCATTTAATTCTTCATCAAGTAATTCTGATAATGTTGCACCTTTAAAATCTTCATTTTCTTGATAATTTTCTCTCGCACCTTCTTCTTCTGCTTCTTCTTCTTCCTTAAAAAATAAATTTGTTTTTTTTTTTGTTATTTAAATTTAATTTCTTTATTTTACTTCAGAAAATTTAAATTTTCCAGCTGGTGATACATGTGTAGTTGCACTTATTCTTGCAATTTGTGCTCGTAAATAATTTTTTTCTGTTCCTGGATATGCTGGATATGATATTATTTCTTTATTTAAATCTCCTGTAAAAAAATGTTTTATTAAACGTGCTTGTGATATTTGTGCTGGTGTTATAATAGGTAATTTAATCCATGATGTTCCAGCTAGAAAAAGATTATTAATTTATTTTAATTAAATTAAAACTATAACTTACGATGATTACAAACATAATAAGTAAATTTATTAACACCTGTACCACGTTCTTCTTTTGGTACAATAGATGGTGATTTATATGTTGATTTTGGTAATGGATCTTCTTCATCTTCCATATCTTCATCACCACTTTCTTTATTATCATCATTTATATGTGTTTCTTCATTTAATTCATTTTCATCTGTATTATCTTCAACATTTTGTTCAGCTTCAGCTATATAATAATTTTTTTGTGTACCAAAAATTTTACCCCAAAAACGTAATTTTTCTAAATGACCTTTATCAACAAGTTGTTTAAGTGAAAGCCAAATTCTATTTACAAAAAAAAAAATTTTTTTGTATTATTATTTCATTTTATTTTTACCGATATGCTTCATCTTTTCCAATACTAATACCAGCTTGTTCAAAATAATATGCTTGTTCAAGAATATGTGGTAATGGTGATTGTAATGCTTCATCATCAAGTTCTTCATTATGATCAACTTTCTAATTTAATTATATAAAATAATAAATTAAATAATATAAAAAATAAATTACATCAAAAAGTGGTTTTTGTTCTTCAGCTAAAATATGTTCAGAATCTTGTGCTGGTCGATCTCGTAATGTATCATGTTGTGGTGGAGTTGCTTCACTTTTTATATTTTTACTAACATCTTCTACTAAATCAGCGCCATCTCCTTTAAAAAAAAAAAAATTATTATTTAAGAATAAATAATTTTATATTTTTTGTTACGTGATTGATCAGCTAATAATCGAGATATACAATGTGCTAAATGATCATATCTAAAACAAAATATTCAAATGAATCTAATTATCTAATAATAGTAAATATATATTTACAAGTTGGTACCATCTTTTGTTGTTGCTGATAAAATATAAGCTTTAGCATCGATATAATGTTTTTCTAAATCATTACCATTTAATGATCCATTTGATTGTTGTTGATCTATACAGATAAAATTTTAATTTTTTTTTTTTAAATATACTATCATATAAATCAAACCTCCATAATATGAATTAATTGTAGTACTCATTGTTAAAGTAATATATTAGAAGTGTTTGCGTTTTTTTTTTTTTGTATTACTGTCTTTTTGCATCTATGGTTTCACATATGTTGCTTACCAACCATCCTCCTCCCGTTCTTGTTTCATTCTTTTCTTTACTTTCGGATGGTGTCGCTGAATAAAGGTGTAAAAAAAAGAGGCACCCTCCCGAAGTCTTATATTGACAGTAAGAGTGCAGAAGTTTTAAATTATTGATCATTTTTATTTGAGAAATAAAGTGATGATTTCAATCAATTGAAGAGAGTTTGTTCGTTACACTTGTCCCTTTCTCTCTCTCTCTATCCCTACTGACAATTAGTCGGTGTGAAACAATTTGTCAATGTAAATGTGTTTCTTTCTCTCTCGAATGAACGATCAAACGATAGTCACCTGCAAGATACACCAACTATACCACCATTGTTGATAATGAATAAGCGGCAAAATCGAGAAGTGATACGGTGATTTAGTGAATGTTTGATTGTCAAATACAAAAATGAGAAAGAAATAAATCAGCACATTTAAACACACTTATCAAGGATAGTTGAATAGAGAAAATGACGGATGGTCGATTTGACCCTCCTGTGTTAAATCACCATTGTCTTTATTTCCTTTCACCTTACAAACAAGAAGGATTATAATATAACATACATTGATACAGGCGTGCATGCTCTCGAATGTACATGTTGACTTGAACAATGATTCTCGTGTGTATGTATCATGATTATCCCTCTTCTCGTCACCTGAAACAAAGTCAAATTTCATGTGTGTGACAAAAATTAAATCCTCCCGATAGGTCATCATCAACGTTAGCTACTGAATTTTTAACTTTCTTTGAACTTCATTTGTACATATATACATATATCAAATTGTACTCTCTCTCTTATATGTTTACGTAAGAGCAAAGATTGAATCAGTATTTTAATCGATCCTAAATAATTGAGAATGTGTCACATGTGATCAACAAAGCGGCATCAATCATTTCAAAACCAAATAACACTTTCTCTTAAATACACGCGTTCAACCGCTTCAAAAGACTTATTCGTCTGTCTATTCGTTCAAAGTGTAATTTGCAAATAACAGACATACTAATAAAGAAACAAAAAAAAAAAAAAAATCTCTTTCGATATATATATATATATAAATTGACAAATAACTAATTTCATATTGACACGCACGTTTGATTGTATGTATATATATATATGTGTGTATGTGTTCTATTTGACAGACAAAATAATACTCAAGAATTTTTTTTTTTTTTTGTATATATTTTTTTGTTTGTTAAAAAACAAGTTGAACATAATTATCAATACAAATGTGATGTAACTGTATTCATCAATCTGTCACCTTGCGAAAAAGTATACTGTTGAACTTGTTCGATCATGTTGGGAGATTAGTGAGAAAAGAAGAAGAAAAAGAAGAAGAGATGACATCAGAGCGGATCTCTTACTGGCTCAAACTCACACGTACCGATTTCAATGGTATATGATGATCATTTTTTTTTTCTCTTCTTTTAATTTGTGCCGCCCTGTTTGTTGTCGGACTTGTCATTGTCCATCACTACTAAAGTTTCATTTTTTTTTTGAAACAAGCAATTCGATATCATCATAGGATACCTTTTTGCCTTCGACCTCGATCAATCTACGTGTCTTCCTTCTTTTCTTCTTCTTCAATCATATAAGCAGCTTAATGTAAGAAAAAAAAACATACATATATATTCTGTAGACCTCCATCCAGTTCCTCTTTATATTGACTTGATTATTCCGCTATGAATATCGATACTAATAAAGTCATACTAACAAATATATGCACACGCGTGTGTATGTGTATGCAATATTGACCGAGCACGATCAACATTCGTTCGCTTTGTCATTCAAATAGTAACAGGCACTAATCTTTGACAGGCAGGTAGTCTTTCTCTCTCTCTCTCTTTCTCCTTCTTCGCTTATTTGTTTGTGGTCGTTGTCGTCGGTTGAATGGAACCAGTAATATAGTCGAATAGCAATTTTCTTCTTTAGCAAATAGAGCGTGCACAAACGTCTATTGAAGATTATAAAAATCTTCGACAGAAAGAGAAAAAAAAAAAAAAAGGAACCTACATCATATGAGTAGTGAAGCTTAACACAAGGATCTTGAATACGCGAAACGGCGACGACATTTACCTATCGATTGACGAGGTCGACTACATTCACGATCCTATTGTCTTCTTTTCTATTCACATACAATAAATGACATATCATTAGAAGATACATCTATAGACAATCACCAATTAGATATCCCAAGTGTCTTGTTCACACATATGAATATAAGTGTATGTATGTGTGTGTATGTGTGCTCATCTTTATTATCAATTTTTTCTTTCACTTATTTTTTCTTTTTTTTTTTTTTTACTTTGAAAAGTTGACATGTAAACGTCATTTCTTTTAGTGTTGATTTAGGATGAAATCACCTTGCTTACTGCCATTTTCGATATATAACTTTTGCCTCGGCATTTTAAATGTATAAAAAGTAACAAAAAAAAAAAAAATGAAGACGAAGACGAAGAAAAAGAGGTACATTCATAAAGAAAATTTTGCGGGCGTGGATTGTATTTTCACTTTGTATTGACTTTTTTTCTTTCATTCGAACCAATGAGAATAAACTTGCCTTTTTTCTTTTAATGTCATGAGCCAAAATCGATGACTAGAGAAGTAGAAGAAAAAAAACGACACAGAGAGAGAGAGAGAGAGAAAGAGAGAGAGAAAGGAAATATATATACATAGACATATCAAACACCACCCAATGAATTGATTTTGTATGCGCACTATTCTCTGAATGGTTGTTCGACTTTTTGTCGTTCTCTTTTTTTTTCTTTTAATAAAAAGTGGCCTATCCATTTCAGATTTTGATTTCATCAATGAACGGACATCGACAAATGAATACAACAACATCAAGTAATTTAAAAGATCATTATTTTATTTTTAATAGAAATTTAATTTTTTTTTTTGTTTTTTTTTAGGTCGTATTTTAACAGATGTTCCTTGTAAAGTTTGTCATGATAATTCATCAGGCAAACATTATGGAATATTTGCATGTGATGGGTAAGTTAAAATTAAAAAATGAAAAAAAAAAAAACATTTTAGCTTGAAATTTTAATTAGTTTTTTTTTTTCTTCTTTCTCTACTAATAATTTTTATCATAATGGTATGTGATATATATTTTGTTTCGTTTTATGTTTCTTTGTGAAATCGTTGATCTAGTTAAACAAAACAAAAAAATAATTCTCTTTGTCTTTTTTTTTTCAAAGATGTGCTGGATTTTTTAAACGTTCAATACGACGAAATCGTCAATATGTATGTAAAAATCATGGATTAGGAAATTGTCCAGTTGATAAAACACATCGTAATCAATGTCGAAGTTGTCGTTTAACACGTTGTATAGAAGCTGGAATGAATAAAGAAGGTATTTGTTTATTTTTAATTTTTTTTTGAATGTGTAGACAGACAAAATTGCTGCTTTAAAAGACTTTATCACAAAATTTTTCTTTTTTTTACTTATTCGACACTACTACTTCAGCGTATATTTATCCACTTCAAAGTGTGTTAGTTCTTCAAATGACTAAAATGAAAAAACATACCTAAAGCAAAAATAACTTTTTAATATTTCTACTTGTTGTTCTATTTGAATAGCTGTTCAACATGAACGTGGACCAAGAAATTCAACAATACGAAGACAAATGGCTTTATTACTTAAAGAATCGAGTGATTTAATTAGTGCATATCATCATCAACAACATAGTTTTTCTCATCGTCATCATCATCATCATCCAATACCAACAACATTTCATCATCCATTATCATCATCATCATCATCATCATCAACAACAACAACAAATGGTATTGATTATAATAATATATCAACAAATTCAACATCAATTATACATCCAATACCAAAATATCCATTAGATTTACGTACAACAATTATTGAACATCAATTTGATGCACATGAATCAGCTGCAAGAATTTTATTTAATGCTATTAATTGGGCAAAAACTGTTCCAGCATTTGTATCATTATCTAATCATGATCAAGTAATGGAGAAAAACAAAAAAAAAATTAATCTTCGTTTTTCTACTTTTCTCTATTTTGTTATAGCTTTCATTACTTGAAGAAGGTTGGCGTGATTTATTTATTTTAACTGCTGCTGAACAACAATTTTCATTAAATATAACTGATCTTCTTAATAAATCAGGTACAAAAAAAAAATTTTTTTTTCTATAATAAAATTTTTTTTGTTTTGTTTTCGAATAGGTAAACATGAAAATCTTAAGTCAGATATTGAATATTTTCAAGATTTATTAATTAAATTTAAACATATGGAAATTGATTCAAATGAATTTATTTGTTTAAAAAGTCTTGTCTTATTTAAAACTGTTCTTTGTAATTGTCAAACAATGACAAATCCACAATTACAAGATTTACATAGCATTGCTTATTTACAAGATCAAGCACAAATATTATTAAATACATATATTAATAAACAATATCCATCACAACCATATCGTTTTGGTAAATTATTACATTTACTTGCTGGTTTACGTTCAATATCATCATTAACAATTGAAGAACTTTTTTTTCGTAAAACAATTGGAGATAAAACACATATGGAACAACTTGTTAAAGATATGTATCAAATAAATATGGCAACAATTGTAGCTAATTCATCATTGTCTTAGACAAGAAATTGTTTTTTTTGTTTCTTTTCTTCTTCTTCTTCTTTTTTTCTTTTCCTTCGTTCCCGGTTTTGGGTATCAATAATTCATTTTGTTTTTTTTTTGTGGGTTTATTTTTTTTTACACAGTGCTATTTACGGGCCATTTTTTTGTTTTGTTTCTCTCTCGGGCACTTTTCTTTTTATTGTCATCATCGTTTTCTCTTGTACTACTTGTTATCACGAGATGAGTTGAATAAAAGAATTTTTGTGTATACACTATATATATATATATATATATATCGCCTGCTTTTCATTCCAGAGGCTAAATGGAACAGTCATTACTCAGTTCTAATCTATGTTAAGAGAGAGAGAAAGATTTAAGACATGTTCTCTCACTCGCATCAATTTTAATTTGAGTCAAGTGTCACAAAATCGGAAATCAACGTTTTTCTCTCTCTCTCCCTCTCTCTCGATAGGGGTGGAGTTCAATGTAAAGACATCACCTTCGCTTTCACGCGCCTGTCCGATTTGACTACCATTGATAATTAGGTAGGGGTCATCTTACTTTATTTTCTAATGAAGACAAGCATAGCCTATAGTTGATGATTTATCAGATGAATGAACTCTGCTAGTATATATGTCTCGCGTCAACATGAGTCCCCACACGTGTCTATTCGATGATCGGTAATAACAACATTGAATGCGTTAAATTTTGCCATAAGCTCAATTGTCACTTGCATTTTTTTTTTGTTTTCTTGTAGGGAGAGAGAGAGAAAAAGGAGGAGATGAATTTTCAAATTCATCAAGCACAAACTTCATTTTGATTATATAATCAAACGCATTGAATTGTATTAGATTTGTTTGAAAACAACAACAACAACAACAACAATAACTTTTATTTATCAGTTAAGATATATTTTGTTTTTTGATATAAACATATTGAAGAAAACAACACTCGACATTCTGTTTTTTTTTTTTGTCCTCTGTTATACTTATCCGAGATTAAGTACTGTTAAATCTTCTTTACTTAATTAACTATTTTAAACCTCCTGATGAGTGACTAGTAGTTTTTGTAAAGATGAATATAAATACAGAAAAGTGGATGAATTTAAAGGATTAAATATAAATCAAGATCAAATTCAAATTTTTAGTTTTACAGATTTATCCGTATTATAGTTAAACAAAAAAAAAAAAAAAAGAAAGAAAAATAACAATTATGTTTTTCTTTTTTTTTCACTAAATTGTTCATCATCATAGTTCATGTTCTATAATTACACATGAGGGTATTGTCCATTTTGTTCGTCTTTGTTCTTTTCTATACATGTACTTACATGTCTCGTCTACCTTCAATTTTGAGACTCTTTCTCTCTCGTGTGCTCAATATGTGAAATTGCCTTGAGGGTATAATAGTAGAAGAGAAAGACCAATGGCTGATCATTGATTGTTAATTGGGGACGAACGACTAATTACTGGCTAGTCTAGTATCAATTACACGGAGGAGGAGGAGAAGAAATATTCTTCTTGTTCAATTAAATATCGAAAGTATGTGTTGAAAATCTTTTTTATCAATAATAATAACAAATGCGTTAACTTTTTTTTTTCTTTGCCATAAGCTTATATTTAGAAAATTGAAATTCATCAAGCAAAAATATTCAAGAACTGATATTACATTCGATTATATAATTCAAATTTATTCATGCATATGAATACTTTTTTTTTACAAATAAATTTATTATAATTTTATAATTTTTTACGAGCTTTTACATCGCCAGTATATGCTTTAAAACGATTATCGATTTGAGTACGACGTTGTTTAACTTCTGATTCAAGTTTTCTTAACTAGAAAAAAAAAGAATTAAACAGAAAAATAAAATTATTCAATATTCTCTTACTTCACGTAGTTCAAATTCTGCTTGACGTTTTTCTTCATATGCATTTCCTCGTACTTCACCACGACGTTTAAGTATTTTACCAGTTATTTCACGTATACGATCTTGAACTTGTCGATCACGTATACGTCTAAAAAAAAAAAACAAAAAGAGCCAATATAAATACATTTCACATAAACTCATATTATAAACCCGATGATGTCAACTAAGATACATATATTATTACAACTATATCCATATACTTAACTATCAAGGTTTACAATTAGCAATTCAGATGCGATAAAATCATAAAAAAAAACAACTTAATATTTTTCATTATGCATCATAATTTTCAATGTTATTCTGTTGTATATTAAACGATTGAATTTAGAAGAGAACTATGAGAAACTAAAGGTTATAGTTAAATATTCTATGATTTTAAGAATTATTAATCAGAACATAATATGTTTCTTTTTTTTGTTTTTTTTTGACCAGAATTCTTGATTATCAATTGTATTTACCTTTCTTCTTCTTCTCGCATAGCACTTTCAGGTGAACGATTACGTCGACTTTCATATCTGATTGCTTTTTCGATCATTTCCTGTTGATCTTTGTCCATAACAGAAATATAATGAGGATCAATACCGAATGGAGCTTGTACGACTGCTTCTTGATAGTCTATTTTGTTTGTTTTTGTTTTGTTTCAAATAAAAGATATGTAAAAAAAAAAAAAGAAATTTACCTTTGCCTTTAATAAGACGTTTTCGATGTAATTTTTGTTGATTAGAACGATAATTTTCTTTCCAATCATATAATAATTCTTTACTTTTAACTTTTTGTAATTCTTCATTAATTTTTATATTATGATGCTTTAAATTAAAAAAAAAAGTAAATTTATTATTCTTTATATTTATAAGTATGAGAACATACTTTCATACGTATAAGTCGTTGTTCTTCACGTGCTCGAGCTGCATAAGTATCTCCCACTGGATCATTTGATATTATTTTTGTTGGTTGATTGTTTTTTTTTATTTTTCTAAACAAATAGAATATTAGAGAACAAAAAGAAAAAGAAAAATTCTTCTCCGTGTTTGATTAAATTAAGATAACAACACTTGAGAAACAAATGAAGCTCACTCACTCTCTCTCGTTCGTTATTGCAATAGCAACAAATCAACCAGTCAAACATAGTGGTACAATCAACAACAGGATACAAAAAAAAAAAACATGATAGAGAGAGAGAAAGAACGATTGAAAGTGCAAGACGTGCACAGATTTGTCGACACTAATTTGTTTTATAAAAACAATCAACATACACTCGAGGTAGTTTGATATCAGACTTAGCTCGTTGTCGACATGATGGTGAAGGATGATGGATACGCATTTCCGAATAACTCACTCTCTGATGATGTATACATGATTGAAGATGAGTAGTTAACGGATTTGCAGTAGCTGATTTATAGTAGCTCGCTTCAGATCTATATATGGAAATAAGGTCTAGATGAGCAATACACTATGCTCGAAATCATTTCACCAAAATAAAAAAATATGGTGAATGATTTTATTGTTTTTTTTTTTTTTTTTTTGTGTTACTATCAAAATACTTAGATTTTCGAAGAAGTATCAACGATGGACGAGATAAAATGGTAGAAGGTTTAGGAGACCTTGATATTCGTCGTTGTTGATCATCATTATCATCATCTGATGATGCCCAAACATCTTGTATAATATCTGTTTGTTGTTCTTCATCATCATCATCATAATTTTCATCGTCAGAATCATATTTTGAATGACGAATATGTTCATTACGTAAATATTGTTGAATTGCTTTTATACCTTGTTTAACTATTTCCAATGGTGGATGAACTAATGGATTACCATCAAGATTAAGAGCTGATAAACCTTTTACTTTACCTAAATTAATATATACATATATGTGTGTGTGTGTTAGAATGAAAATTGAAATTTTGCTATTGAATATTCCCCTTAGGACATCGGGTCACGGGGTTTAAAAGGATCTTTTAGAATACGAGAACCTATTGAGAAATGAAAAAAAAAATCAAATATCCGATGTTGTAGAGCTTTTTAAGGCGTGTTGAATAGTACAAGAAATATTGTTATTCTTAGTATTTGTAAAATATTTTTTCTCACATACAATTTTATAGAGTTTTTAATGGACTACAACTTTCTATATGTATTATCTCCGGTCATCTTGTGAGTGTGTTAGTCGTGTATCAGTAAACAAGATTTTTTTCTATACCATTCGACGCGCCTAAAAAAACTCTACAACATTGAATATTTGCTTTTTCATTTCTCAATAGATCCTCTTATCCAAATATCGTGATCAGAACTTTTCGTATATTCTAAGTATTTTCAATATTTACGCGATTTCTTTTTTGGTTTTATTTAGAATAAAAATTATATACGCGTTTTTGAAAAATAATGTTTAATTGTTGAAAAAATAAAAAGAACATCATATTCGCGATAAAAAAAGCGTATAGATTTTATATACTTGGAGGAATGCGAATGTCCTTGTTTTCTTCCGTCAATTCTGACGTCTACATCCAATTCTAATTTTGTCTCAAAAAAAAAAACTCAGATTATAAATCAATTCGGACTTTGTTCGGATTCCAATTTTGACCTACAAAAAAAAATTGCCGCCTGACAAATGAATTTTTTTGGATATTTTTAAACCTTTCGTTTGAGAGTTTTTGTCAAATGTTAGAGGACAGCTGTATGTATTTAGCGGAACGGATCTATGAGTCATATGAGATTAATGAATTAAGGATGCGGATGAAATTTTCCGTACAATAAAGACCTGTCTGTACTAGTTGGCATAAAAATTGTTAAGAACCAATGACTGAAATTTTGTGAAACAGCAGGACTAGTAAAGCAATTCTTGAGAAATAAATTAGGGTGGTATGGTCTTCAAATCTCGAAGAACGTTACACGAAGACCGACATAGAGTTTTGTATACATACTCCAAATTGTTTTATCCATTAGAAAAAAGGCAGGAGTTTTTAGTTTTATTTATTTAAAAAGAGCGTGTATCCTTTATTCAGGTCTTCCTTTGATCTTGGGCCAGGTACATTCAAATCACACGAAATTTTCACGATATGTTTTAACTGCAGTGGAGAAACTATGGTAAAAATTCCAGTCTACTGAACAATATTTATATATTAGCAACGGTATATCAAACTGAAGTTTCTTTTTTAAAATTCTTACTTTTTATACGGAGAGAAAGGATCATCCATTTATAGAAGTGCTTTTTTATATAATAAGAATAACTTAAGGGGGGAGGGGGCGCACCTCAGAAACTGACTTTGTTATTTTTCGTCCGATTTCAACCAAATTTTTTGGAGAATATTAGTCTAGGCTAGGATAGATCATAGGTGAATTATCTTCCACAAACCTCCAAGATACTAACGAGTTATAATCAATTCATCGATCCAAAGTGCTCTGTACGCGGGCAAGATTTTTGCAATCAGTATACGAGCTAACATGCCGGAGCGATTTTTAAATTGTAGAGCACTCTTAGGGTTAGATCCTCACAGAGTCCGATTCTTGAAATTCCCTTTGTTTGTTTTTTAAAAAGTCTTTTTCGAAAAATTCCCGAATTCATGGCCAAAAAAGTTGCTGATCAAAATGAAATATGTAAGTTTTTTATTTCATCAACAGAGAAATTCAAAAATCGGGCTCTGTGAGGATCTAGCCCTAACTGTCCTCTATAGAATAAAAGAAAAAAAAATTATCACTTCTCTATTGAGTCGTCATTAAGAAAACCTTGTCCACGTAAACGGTGCTGTCGAAAAAATTAATTTTGAGAAAAACGCTAAATAAATTCTAGAAATTGATTTTTGTGAAACACATGTAAATTATATATCAATACTCAGAACAGGCTATAGATCTTTGATCTTTATCTTAAGTATTAATAGCCTCGTAGTTGGACCTAAGTTTTAGACGGTAAGTCCATCAAAATCTGTTCATTTTGCAAAAAACCATAGATATGGTGAAAGAGGCGACTTCGGTAGATCTTCCTATTACAAAAACTCGACTTTGACCTTTCTTCAAAAAATGGGTTCCGCCATGTATTGCAGCTTCTAATGTTCTTTTAAACAGAAAAATATACAATTGGCTACTATGAAGTTCGTTCGAGAATTTGGAAAAAGTTCTGGACAAAAGTATATCTTTTCAAATATTGTCAAAAAAAAAATCATAGCAATTATGAAAGATTACATCTCGGACGATGCTCTCCTATGCATTTATCTCAATTTCGATGAAAGTTGACTTTTTTTTTTTTGTTTTCAACGAGAGGATGGTTCAGTGTTAGATAATGAATTAAAAAACAAAAAAAAAATCATAGAAAATAAATTTTACCAAGTTGAACAGGTAATGTTCGAATTAAATTTCCACTTAATAATAAATATCGTAATGAATGATTTTTATCGAGACCAAGACTCGGAATTTGAGTGATTTTATTATTACGTAGATCGATCCATTTTAAATTTGGTAATCGAAGAAATAAATCATCTGGTAATTGTGTTATTTCATTACCTTCTAAATATAAATACTAAAAAGAAAAAAGATAATGAAAGTTTCTTGTTTTTATTGAGATTGAATTTATAAGAAAGTATTTACTTGCAATGAAGGAAATTCTAATAATGTTTGAGGAAATTCAATAATATTTTTTTTTGAAAGATCAAGACAATTATAATTTTGTTCTTTAGCTTTTATTATAAATTGAGTAAGATCATCTTCTTTTTTATTTTCATTAATATGAAGAATTTCATTAACTTGATCATGAACATCTGATGAAATATCATCATTTTGAATTTCTTTTTCTTGTAAATCTAATTCAGGTGATGAAGATAATGATAATTCAGATAAATTATCATCAATATCATTATTTGATGATTTACTATTTTCTTCTTCATTTTCGGATAGATCTGGTTGAAATTCATTATCATTCGTCATGTTCAAGTTAACATTTATAATAATTTTTATTATGTAAATACTTCTGAAGTATGAGTGCCTTTCTTTTTTTTTCTTTTATTTATACCATATTTTTTTATTATGTTAGTCAATTGCAACCTAGCAACAGCAGCTATATACAACATAAAATCTAACGCCATCTTCCACAAAAACTTGGATATTGTTAATGCATGTAATTCATTTTTTGATCATGCTATTCGACTAATATTTAATTACATCAAATGACAATGTTCAGCATGTTTTTTTTTTTTTTGAAATCTTTCTAAATAAATATATAATATGTATTAACAATCTTTTTCAAATAAAAGTAATGTTAGACATAATAATGATTCTTGTAAGTCAAGCAAACAACAAAACAATTGAATTCTTTCTCGCTATAAGCTATTTTTGCTAAAGTGTTTGGTGATGTATAGAGCATAGAGTTAAAAGCTTCGAGAAGTACTCACGATCAATTCAAGGAAATCACAGGAACAAAAATTTTCATTTGATTATTCGTGCTTCGTCACGTCGCTAACGAAGAGTAAATTGAATTCTTTTGAAAAGTTTAGGAATGCTGAGAAAAAAAAAAAACTTCAGATGGAAATCTTGTAGCCTTAGGAATTGTTTAAAACTAAAATGTATGAAGTGAAAGTTGATATCCTTTTTTTGTATCATGTCTTCACGCTTGATTTTTACTGATAAATTCATGTGAACAAAGATCTGTAGGATCGACTTTTTCAGTGAATCTAGACTAATTCAATATACATATAACATATAAAAATCAGCTATATGAAAGTTCATTATGTCGAGATATTTGTCAAGTCATATTGCTAACAAATGATTTTGCTTATATAAGTCAATGAATTATACTTTAAGACTACAAAGCAATCCAATGAATGAAGGGTATGTCTGTGATTGTGAATTTGACTAATTATTACGTCAGAAAATGTTCGAAGCCGACAGACTCTTATGAGGAAATTATCACTTGTCGTTTGAGCTCATATCAGACTTACAGGCAGACTAGCAAGAGCGCAAAAGAATTCGTATCCATGGGCGTTTGACGCCTCATTATAGCCAATATCTTGAATTTTCGACTCATTTGTGGGTAGCTTCCTAAAAATCAAATAACGGAGTTTCGATCTAAAATTCTGACTATAGATAGATCTAATGACTCTTAGAATATCCTGAAAGTTTCAGTTGAAAAGAATGTTCTTTTTTTCAAGATATTGAAATTTCAAAAATAGTCCTTTGTCACCAAAAAATCGAGCTTACCGGGCAATTCAATAACTTAACGAAGGACCATTCCTTTCGACTGAAACTTGTAAGATACTGCACGGCTATTTCCTCCTTTAACGTATGACCTTAGATGTTTAACCTTTCATCCGGTAACAGACATACAGAAATCCGGTATTATGTATATAGATAGATAGCCCTACGGCTTCATCCTCTTATATCGCACATATTTCTATAGTCCAGGTAGCCTTCGGCCTTATATCCCTTGTAGCTCTTCTAACTTTATCTTCTTTTTGCTTTACCCCTTATTAGCTATCCTCTTACTGCCTTACTCCCTTGAGGGCCTAAGAGTATCCTAATACAGTAGCCCTTGGGTCCTCCGCTTATAGCCTTATTTGACCTTGGATCTGGGAACCGGCACAGACAGATACTAAGCATTATATATATATAGATTCTAAAAGTCAATATACGTATCTATGATCAAAAATTTTGGATTGAAACTCCGTCATTTGGTTTTTCGAGACATACCTAAATTGGGTCGATAGTCATAAATTGACGCCAAAGACCCATGGGGACGAACATTTTTACACTTTTACTAGTCCCACTGACACCTATCTGTGGGTCTAATATAATCTCAAACAGCAGGTGTCAGTTGAGGTAGTTTCCTCGTTAATGTAGATCTATTTCATCGAACAAAAGTATTTAAACATTTATCTCTAATAAGAATTTGTCTATATTAATGTTAAAAAGAAGAAGAAAATTTTTTTTATTATGAAGAATAATTACGAGTAATTCATCAAACACAAATATGACTATAGAAAAGAGTTCATGCAAGTCAAAAACAAAATAGACTTAAATAATAATTTTGTCTATTCGCGCTTGATTGATATTCATTATTTTTTATTTTAAATAAACGAAATAATCTAATGTCATCATCATCATCAGATTTTATTAAACTACATTTGAATAAATCTCTTAAATCTCGTCATAATTCAACATTTTATCAAGATTTATTAAAACCTCAAATAACATTAGATCATAAAGAAAATCAATTATTAGCAAATAAAAAAACTCATTTAAAAATAAATCAATTTCAACAGTCTTCATCTGTACGAAACAATATTATTCCTTTATCAAATAATACATCAATAATAGATCATAAATTGAATACAATTGAAAATAAAACTTTTAATCAAAATCATAATAATGAAAATGTAATCAAACCATTATTCAATTATCTACATCGACCACTTCCTAAACATTTACGATCTCGTGAATTAAATACAAAAGAATGGTTTTATACAGAAAGTAATAATATTTTATTTGATTAATAGAAATGAAGAAAAAATAAAAATTCATTGTCCAATTGTTAACTTCATTATTAACAATTTATTCTTCGTTTTTTGTATTCATATTTATTTGATTAGATGAATTCTGTGGTATAACAGTTGTTAAAATTCGTGATAATGGTTCATTGAAATCCATATGATGATATGATAAATTGTCAAATCTAATTAGAAATATTAAACTCAAAATAAACAAAGAAAAAATAGAATTTTCTACTTATGAAATGCTGTTGCTGTTGTATACGCATAATCAGATTCATCATGATGAGATACGGGATCAATCTTGGTCCAATGTGATTTTCCCGTATAATATGGAATATTTGTTTTACTAAAACAGAATATATTTAATACTTTGCCAACGTCGTACGTCAAAGCTATCTATTCTCTAGAACTTCTTAGCTATTTCAAATCTACTAGCAACGTGTGTCACGAGTATACTAGCTTGAATTCATTTTATATAAGTCTGTCTTCTTCCCTGAATCTTATGAAGTTTGATGATTTTTCACGAACTTCACTAGTTTTCTTGATATATACTCTTCATGAAAAAAATCTTTAGCTTACAAAGGATTCAACGTAAATTTCGGTTGTTCAGTACGAAGTATTGTATAAGGTTGAAAATCAACTTCTGGATTATCAATATCATGTATATTATAACCACCAATTGAACCTGAGTAACCTGATATTTGTTGTGCACGTGATAATGGTGCAATATTAAGAAAAGGTTTTTGATTATAATGAATATTTCGTGATTGTAGACGATCCCATTGAAGAATATTACATGTACGTTTATCATCAAGTGATAAATGACTTTTTGATTTTAATAATGGATCACTACCATTAATTTCATAAGTTGTTAATGGTACTGGTAATTTCGATGGTAATTTTGAATCTAAGAATTTGTTTTTTTTTGTATTTGAAGAAAAAAAGATTAGAAATAAATAATGATTGATTTTTTTTGATCTTACCCCATGGTATTTCATCAAAAGCAGCTTGTTGCATGGATGTATATATAAAATGATTAGCAAGTTCATTACGATTCAATCGATTTGTTTTTAATCCTTGTTGTTGTTGTTTTCGATTATATGTAAGATTAGATTGAAGTGATTGATTTCGAAGACAATCTTCTTTAGAATTTAGTGTATCTAGAAAGAAGAGAGTTTTGAAAGAATATTATAGAGAAATAATTACCACCGAAACTTAATCGATTACGAATTGTTTGATCTAAGACTAATCGATCGCTAAAACGAGGTACAATTTCGTTATCAAGACCTTGTTCATGTCTGAAAGCAAAAACAAAACGCTCCGTATATTGATTCGAAGTCTGTTTTTTAAAGATTTTATATCATACCGAAGTAAAGGAATAGCTGCTGAATGATTACGTACTGTTGTAATTTGACTTGGTATAATTTGTTGAGGATCAAGACGAGTTTTTCCAAATGAAAGTTTTGCTAATGCTTTATTTGACACATCCAATGGGCGATGATAAATAATTCTAGGTGGTTGAATAGAACTTTCATCTATTTGTTTACGTACAATACTTTCAAAATATCCTTGTCTTTCATAGTCTACAGTTGAATTATCCAAATGAAGATGCGTATTAACATTAGGTTTACGTTGTAAACGATAGAGACGTTTAACTTGATGTTTATCAACAACTGTTGGTCCATGACTTTCATTCGATGTCAAGAATGTTTCAAAATTTGATCGTGTTAATTTAGTTGAATTTTCAAGACAATAAGTTTGTGAAGCAACAACTTGTGACATTATCAATTGAATAACTAATAGATTAAAACTATTGCCATTTATATATTATGATACTTAGCAACAATTCTTCTATTTGATTTTCCAAGTTTTTGTTTCTTTTTTATTTTCTTACACGTCGCTAGTAAATGATTTATTTTGAGAGACATCTGTTGGGAAAATTTATTATCAAAGAAAAATGAATATTTGATTGAAAAAGTTTTAGTTCAAATCTAGTTCTCTATTAAATGAATCTAGGCAAAGATCGAAGACAACCTATGAGTAATTTCACTTGCTGTTAAGTATAGATACTGCTAGGCGTGCAGTTCTATGTATCTTGATTAATGTTATCGATTGAAAGACAAATATAAAAAAAAAAAGGTTTTTGGTGTCAATGGTTATTATCCGTGCAGATTCTTTTTTTCAATATTTTCTATTCCAGAAAATTTTTAAACAGTAACGTATAGAAGCATAAACAATATTTTTCTGTTCTTTCGAAAAATAAACGGTATTAATGTCTAGTTCAATAATTCTGCCTAGTAGAACTTATGATTTGAATTATGGAAATATTTAATCCACACATAAAAGCAACAGTTTTTATTATTCAAAACAATTCCCTATACAAAAAAAAAGAAAAAGAAAAAAAACAACAACAACGACTAGTCAACACGCACACTTGATTATACAATAATTATACAATACTAGCTCGTGTCTGACAATTCGATGTGACATTATACCATCCACTATTACTAATTGATGATGATGATGATGGTGATATTTTATGTTTTTTTTCATCATTTGTTATTGATGATTTTGTGAGCATTTTATCAAGTAAAATAATTCCATTAAGTAATGGTGGTGGTTGTGGTTGTTGTAATTTTGTTTGAATATCTTTTGTTGCTTGATTAAGAATTGTTTGTAATGTTGGAAAATTATTTGATTGATTTTGTGGTAAATTTGTTAGAATAGGTAAATTTTGATTTATATTTGTTATTGATATATCATGTTTTATTTGTTTAGGTAATGTACCAAATGTTGATGATGTATTTTGAAAAAGATCATTAAAAACATTATTTGTTGGATTAATTGATGTTGTTTGAAAACTAACATTTTTTGTTTGTTGACGTCGTGTTGATTTTCGTGTAAGAGTTGTAAGTGCTGATACAGTTGATGAAGGGAGATTTTGATGATTATTATTATTATTACTGTGTGAACGATCAAGATCTGATGTTGATGATGATGATGTACCATTAAATGGAGAAGAAAGAAGTGATGAAGAAAATTCAGCATCCATTATTGATGGACTATTACCAGATGGAATTTGTGAATTCTAAAATAAAGAATTTTTATTTTTTAATTTCAATAATTCTTCTTCTTTTTATTTTATATTAGCTTTAAAAAAAAAAGAAGCCACCATATTTCTCTAATCGAAAAAGAGAAGGTCATTAGCAGCCACATGGCCATTCAAAATGATACGTATGCGCTCAGTTGAGCAAGAAAAAACAATCATCATCACTCGATTGATCCTATGTATACGTATCGTAGTAAAGGTCAAAAATAGTAGTGTTGATATATATACTCCAAAAAATAAAATGAATGACACATTCAAGATATAAACACATTAGTATAACGTACTTTTCTTTGTTTAGTAATAATATTATAATCATTATTATGAATTGATGGTAAAATAACGGTTGTCGATTTTGTTTGTGGACTATTTTGTTTTGATTTATCTTCATCATTAACAATTAATCTACTACCATATAATTTTTTTTCAACATTTTTTCTTATACATAAATAATAAATAATAAAAATAATAATAAAACTTATAATAAAAAATATTAAAATAATTGTAATTAACATTGAAAATTTTTTAAATGTTTTATTTATATTATTAAATAAATTTAATCTTAATAAATTTCTTTTATTAATAATAATAATATTTAAAATTTTTTTTATTTCAAATTCATAATTTTTTATTTGAAATTCAATTTCATATATACCAGGTAATATAGATGAATTTTTTAACCATAATGAATTATTTAAACCAATATAAAAAAATTCATTATTATTTAATATTGTTAAATTAAATAAAGAATTCTTATCAAGATCATCATCTTGTATAATAATATCAGTTATAAATTGTGCTAATGGATTATTTATATCAATATATTTTGAATGATCATCAGAAAGTATATGTTGAATTTCATTTGATTCTGGCCATATAAATACAGGAGGATTATCATTGATATCCCTATGTACAAAACAAAAAAAAAAAAAGGAAAATTCTAAAAAAAAAAAGAAAATTCTTTTTCATACAAAATTTTAATTGTTACAATTGTTGATCCAAATGTTGAATTATCTGTTGCAATAATTGTTAATTTATATTCATCTTGTAATTCTCTATCAAATATAAATTTTGTTGAAATTTTACCATCATAATCAATAAAAAATAAATCTTCATAATTTCCTAATGTATAACTAATTATATCTTTATAATCTTGATCATATGCTTTAACTTGTCCAATATATTTAATTGTTCGATTTTCATATATTGAAAATTCATAATTATCTTTTTCAAATTTAGGTGAATATTCATTTATATTTATTATATTTATTTGTATATTAACATATGATTCAAGTGATGGTTCTCCATGATCACGTGCACATACTTGAAATTTATATATACGTTTTATTTCATAATCAAATGTTGTATTTGTTGATATAATACCATCATTTGATGTTATAAAAAAATATAATGATTTTGGATTTATTGTATATGTTATTTGTCCATTTATACCTTGATCATAATCATATGCATGAATTTGACCAATTATTGTTGGTATACGATTATTTTCAATTAAATCAAATGTATAATTTGTTTTAAATTGTGGTATTTGATCATTTATATCAGTTATATTTAATTCAAATGTCATTGAACGACGTAAACTTGGTTGACCAAAATCACGTGCACGTAATTCAATTTTATAATATGATATTGTTTCACGATCAAATTTATGTAAAGATTTAATAGCATAATAATTTAAACGTATTATTTCAACATAAAATAAATGATGAGGTTCAATTGTTAATTGAGCCTAAAAATAATTAATCGATATGAAAATTTATAAAATAAATTATGTAGATAATATTCAAACAGTATTGTATCTTGTGTATATGATTCTTATACTACGTGTTTGTCCTCTCGGAGTTAGTATTTCTTTTCAATCATATAAATATGACGTCAAAATTAACAATAAATCTATTTCTCTAATTAAATGAAGATTATATATATATATTTTAACATACTTTTCCTCGATCATCTGAGTCTTGATCATATACATTAACAAAAGCTAATGGTAAATTAATATCAAAAGATTCTTTTACATAAGCCATATTTCCATCATGATTATGTTCAAATATTGGATTAAATTTCATTTGTATTGATGGTGCATGATCATTTTGATCAAGTACATATATATATATAATACAGGTATCACTTAATGGATTAATTCCATTATCATATACTTGAACATTTAATTGATATATTTTATATAATTCATAATCAAGTATTTGATTTAATCTTAATATACCTGTTCTATTATCTAAATAAAAAAGATTATCATAATTATTTTCTAATATATATATTAATTCAGCATTTGAACCAATATCATCATCAATAGCATGTATTTGAAGTAAATATTCTGGTATAGTATTTTCAGCTATAGTAATATTATAAATAGATGATTCAAATCGTGGTCGACAATCATTTATATCACTGAATACAAAAAGAAAAAAAATTTTATTTAAAAAACTTATTTTTGTTTTTGTTTTTTTTCTTACAGAATTTCAATTGTTAATGTTTGTATTCCAATATTTGGTGGTTGTCCACGATCAATCGCCATTAATTTAAATAAATATTTTTCATTTAATTCTCGATCTAATTTTTCTTTAACAATTAATTCTAATTCTCGACTATGATTATCATAAATAATAGAAAATTGATATTGTTGATTATTATTTAATATTTCTAAACGATAATAATCAATACCATAATATAATGAATCTAAATCAATAGCTATTTCAAGTGGTATACGATGTCCAATAGGAACATTTTCAGCCATAAATATTTTTGATTCAATTTGAGAAAATTTTGGTATCATATCATTTATATCATAACATGATATTGGTTGTGATAATATATAATTATAAGGTGTTTGATTAAGATTAACTGTTAATGTTAATGTAAAATTACATTCATATATATTACCACCAATACATAAACGTTTTTGTACATAATCTTCACGATCTAAACGAGATTTTAATCTTATATATCCATTATTATATTCAAATGGTTGACTTGATTGACTATGAAGTAAAGATGCTTGATTTGTATGTACATTAAGTTTTTGAAATATTGGACGAAGATCAACAACAATTGTTGATATTGGACTTTCTTCATATATTGATACAGATGAAAGTATTTGTGAAACAATTGAATATGAATATAAGATAAAAAAATTTATTAATATCAATATGCTGAACAACATATTCATAATGTATTGAGTATAAGAATCGAACAAACATACATCTATCTATCTATAAAAGAGGGAAAAAGGAAGAAAGAAAAAAGAAAAAAAAAAGAAAAGGAAGAAGAAGAAGAAAAGGAAATAGCATAAATCAAAGGTATTAGTAGCAAAGAGTGCTCTTTTAGATTTAGGCTTTTTTCTCTCCAGTTATTGTTTATCGATAAATTTTCATTGTAATAGTCTTGAAACTAGTACACAATCTATATGGTAGACATTTTTTTAGTTTTTTGTTTGTTGGTAGTAATGATGGATACGACAAGTGATCGTCTGTCTCGCTTATAATATGGTTCAAGGATTTATTTTTTTTGTAATACAGGAAATTGTTATAGGGTTGTATATGAGGCGGGATTCTTCGTTTTTTTTTTTTCTTATGCATGAACGAAGTATCCGTTGTCTGCTTTATAGTCACGCAATCATATGAATTCGTCCATTCAGATCCTTATCTTTAAGTGATTTGGTCAATTGTATTTACCCCCCCGTCTCATCATTTAGACACAAGGGACAATGATTTTTTATGCAATAAACGGAAATAATCTGTCCGTTAAATTTTGACACGAAAGAAAATGAGATTTTTTTTTTTTTTTTTGTCTATTTATAAGATGATCTGTTTATTTCTTTGCGACATCGATTCGTCTGTTTATCTCTTCAATACAGATGGACATGAAAATGAAGCCATATGTAATGAATTTTCTTTTTCTATAGGGCAATAATCATCTCTCTTTGAACAACATCAGAGATTTATGGTTAAGAATATATAGACATATATATAGATGTTAGGTGTTAGATGTAGTAAATTGAATCATTTATTCTTTTAACTTGTGTAATGACTATTGATATATGGGAGTAGTCACAGATGGACTAAACATAGTCAAAATAAACGAATAACGATTAAGCCCTAATTGATAGGATGTCATCATGATATATAATCATACTAGTGAACATGGAAAGAAACTTTCGCGATATTATGCCGTTGCATGTCTACTTATAGAATATGTGTTTTTTTTTTTTTTTACTTAAGATTAAGATGAAATTGGCACATGCAATGTAATATTGATAGCTAATGATGCATGCACTTTAAACTTATTATGATTTACCTTGATGAAAATGAGAGAAAGAGAAAAAAAAACGAAGGAGAGAAGAGAGAGAGAGAACTAATGGTCAAGGTTGTATGTTGTTTGTAATCATATTTTAAAAGATGGAAGAAAAATTCAGATGACCATAACATCGATTAAGAATCGATCAAACTAAAAAAAATTAATTCTTACATAAGATACATATAAACTACAATAGATTTGACAAGAAACAAAACTCTGAATAAATGTATAGAAGTAGAAGAAGAAGAAAAAAAAAAAAGATGATCAATGAATGTACTTGTAACAGCAGTATCTCTTCCCACCATAAGATTTTTCTCTTTAATATATATTATTATATATGGGATTGTTTCTTTCTTATCGCACGCGTCTTTTGTTCTGGTCAAATTGACTCGTTAATCGATATGTTGGGAAAAACTAATCAAATCTTTTTCTTTTTTTTTTCACATATACACAAAAAAAAAAAAAGAAAGAAAGAAAGTCATAACAGACTTCTATCAAGCAAAGCAAAGTTCATTTATACATGTGTATATGACCTTCATGGGATGAACACACAAGCATGCCTCCTATTAGAACCGGAAACACATCACATATCAAACATTATTTATTAAGAAAGCAAAAAAAAAAAAAACGAGGAAAATTGTATATACATATTTATAAATTTAATCAGTTACTCTTGATTAACACTAAGAATTAATGATTGACTAAAGTAGCTGGTGGTTGAGTGATTACATCATGGATATCCTCATGTGTTTGTAAATGTCAATTATGCGTTAAAAACACAGCATGTATTGAACGTGAGAAGACATCATTGTGTATGTTTGTCAATATTTATAGCCGTGCTATGTATAAGCATGTGGTATTTTGTTGTAAATATAATCATATAATGATTATTTTTCTAATTTATTAAGAAATTATAAAGTTCAAATATTAATGCGCATATTTGTATAAAAAGAAAAAAGTACATTTGATATATTTTTAATTTTCATTAAGACATGATCAATGATCGATTGACATGTATATAAAAAGAAAAGGCTAGGGGGCAGTTGACTACATGTCAAAGTATGTAATCAAAAATGGACATTTTCTTCTTCAAGGATGGACGATCTAATGCTGTTGATGGAACTCATGGGAGTACACCTGTTTAACTAAAATAAAAATAGAAATGTCAATCTGTGTGCACATATGTCATCATAAATATTCTATTTCAATAGATGTGATGAACATTACCTTGATACTTATATATTACATTATAGAACATCCAATCAGTTTGTTTATTTTTTGTATTGAATAAACGTGTGCATCTTTTACTCTGATTACCGCATAGTGCATAACATTCATGAGATATGTATGTTTTTTTTTGGATGGGAAATAAATCAGCTGTTATCTTTTATTTCAATTGTACAAGCAAACAATGAAGTTAATGCAAAGATATTTTTACTTGAATTTCGAAAAAGTGATAAAAGAAGATCAATATATATGTTGTAGTCAAAATTAAAATTCAGTCAAATTTTAAATTTGACTAAATTTTCTGGGCAAATTTTAAATTTGGCTGATTTTTTGACTAGGCAAATTTTAAATTTGTCCAGATGATTCGTCAAATTTTAAATTTGACTGAATTTTAATTTTGACCACAACATATATATAGATTTTTTCGAAAATTCTACGAAGTAATTATACAATGTCTGAAAGAAAAAGAAAAATAAGGTTAATAGTTTGACAATAAATATCAAATAACATATGTATTGTTTCAAAATTAGTTTTTGTTTATTCACTCCTTTCTTTTCCCATTAGTACAGTAACATGAAGAATAAGTTATTCAATACTGTCATGAAGAAGAGAAAAAAACCGATCAGAATTTCTCATGTCGTTCAATCTTCTTATTCTTCTAGTACATGGTTACTGGAGTAACCTAGACTACTCTATGCGAAGAGTAGAACACCTAATGGATCTAACTACATTATTAGCATATTAAAGAAGCTAATATTCTATTTATAACATCATTGGGCTAAGTGAATTCAAATAACACGAAATTTTCAAGATATGTTGAGGGTGTAGTAGAAAAGCTAGGATAAATTTTTCAGTCTTATATCATAATGCTTTCGAGGAGACAGTGGATCACATTAGTTTTTTGAAAATCTTACTATTTGTGGGATAGAATAATTCAATATCCTAAAAAATAACAAAGCTTAATTCAAAAAAGAGATTCTATCATGCTCTGCATCTTGACACACTCTTTCAAACAACAACAAACAAAATGAAGCTCCTTCGAGAATTCTAGACAAGTGTAAACAGAGAAAAAATATAAAAGATTTTTCAGGTAGATGATATGGCTCAATTTATCAATAATTTTTGATAATAAATCATATTGTCTATGACAGATCAGACCTTGGACTGTCTTCCCATGCATTCATCTTAATTCTAACAAAAATTGACTTTTTTTGAAGAACGAACCTTAAAGTCTTCGACTGTTTATTATACATCTGAGTTTAATTTAAACTATCTACATATACTTATTTATTGAATGATAAAGTCTGCGAAAAACAAAATTTTATTTTTCTAATCAATATAGCAAAAAAAATTTTGATATAAAAAATATTCAGCATTAAAAAGACTAAAATAGAATTTTTCACTATTTTCGAATATATGTTTAGATTTTCTTTATGCAATAAGATTGAATAACTATTAGTAAATTTTATGAAAAAAAAAGTTCAAAATTATATTTTTACAATAGAGGTATGACAAATACAAGTACAATAAGTAAAACCATTTTCCTTGTACTTTAATCTATCTTTTCATAGGTATCCTTGCACCTGTAATTATATTCATACATATATACACAAATAAAGTGATTGATATTTTTATTTAATGTATAAATATATAATAATAAATTTCGTCTATTAAAGTTGATTAATACTGATAAGATTTTTATGAACAAACCATATTGAATTTAAAATCAATGTAGTTAATCAAATCTATCTAGGTTAATAGAAGACGTCAAAGGCTAATTATTTCTAAATTGAACATTTCTCTGACATATAAAAACAAAATACTTTATATTAAAAAGAGTCTTAGGTTTTCAAAAATAAGCAAAAGTTTTGTATTTGAAATGTCCTTCATTGATGACAATAGTGAAATATTCAGAAAGATATTTCAAATATGCAAAAAAGACAAAAAATAACATTGATTCATATTATAGATAAAAGAACAAAATACAAATTTTTGCACTTAGGTATAAGTACTAAGTACCCTTTCCAAATGTACACGTGCAAATACTTTTATTCGAACTCTGTATTACAATAAAATATTGAAATCGGAATTGGTTGAAAAAAAAATCGTTGTACTTTTAAAAATACAAAAAATTCTTGTAATACAAAAGTAAATAGAAAGTTTTGTAGAGTAGATTGATACATCAAAAAAATGTCTTTGAATTTTAAATTTAATTAGGTTTCAATCGACATATATAAAATTATCTAAAATAGTATTCTATACAATCATTATTATTTTGATGATTACTTTTTTTTTTCAATATGATATACACGATTAGATATTCACCAAAAAAAAAATTATGCAAATACGAGGTTAAAGAAATAAGTATTGAATTATTGAATAAATAATTTTTATTTTTCTATTTCATTTATCTCTATATGTCATCAATAGTAATCATTAATAAGCATAAAAAACAGCAATCAAGGTAAACATGTCGAAGGTAGTAAAGAAAATACCTTTATTATGAATCATACTCGAAAAATTACGCAGAGATAAAAAGTCACGAGATAATGATTTATTATTTTGTTTACTGAATATTATTATTTTATTTAATATAGAATCTCTCAAATATACTAAACATATATTTTATGTAGTAATTTTAATTCGTCTTATAAATCACGCACATTCTATTTACTAAATGAATACAATAGCTTTGTATTTATTGCCTACTCATATTTCATCTAATACATTACAAGGAGGACGTTGATACTTCATCCGTTTGGACAAAAAAAAAAAAAGAGTATAATCACCTGTTTATGATGAAAAAAATACAAATGAAGTATTGAATATTGATCTTTCTCAAATCTTATGAAGATAAAATATTTATATTTCAGACAAAAATTACAATTTTCAATCGATATCAAAAACTCATGATATAATTATTTATAGCATGTAAAAGTCAAATTATTTCTGAAATACTTTTTTTCTGTTCAAATTTATTATCTTCATAATATTGTATTATTGAAGCTAAATGAATCATAAAACGATCATTACTTCCTACTGTTTCTATCATATAAGAAAAAAAAAAAAGAAATACTCAAAATCTAAGCATAATATTGTCTACTTAGATTAATTACAATTAATAAATTTTTCTTGTATTTAATCAAATTAAAAGAGAATTAATATATTATATTTATTTTTCAAATAGATTTCATAATAATTTAGCGAAAATTTTTTTCTAATGATTAAATTCTAAAAATTAGATATATCCTTCTTATCATACAAAACTTAATTAAGCAAAATCGATATACTTTTCTTTCTTTAAGGTGTCATTTTTTGTTCTGTCATATTCATATCACAATCATTATTCATCGATTTTTTTATAACGACAATCATATCAATAAAAGTCACGGTCATTCACGCTCTTATTTTACATGTTTTTAGTCCTCAATTATATGTATATATATATACATAAAGCTTTTTCTTTGCAATTAATTAACATAAAAAAGAAATATGAGCAACGAACCAAAAACGAAAGAAAAACCTATTTGAAGGTAATGACATCAGTAAACACATTCTTTCTTTCTTTCTTTCGTCGAACCAAATTGTACTCAATAAAAGATTCGCTTGAATGATTTTCTTTCGAAATACACTTCAATATATGAAGTGAAAAGAAAAAAGAAAAAAGTCAACATTTTAATATTATATTATAACATAATACTTGGAAACAATGCAAGAACAACAACAACCAAGACATAGACCTCGTCTTATTATAATGCGACATTCAGAACGATTAGATTCTGTTTTAAGAAATAATAATTGGCCACTACAAGCTTTTATAAATGGTGTTTATTCACCAAATCTTACACAAATGCCAACTGTATTACCAACACGTGCAGATCCTCATGAATATGTTCTTGATACACCATTATCAAGACATGGGAAAGCTCATGCTCATCATACAGGTGAATTTTTTCGTTCACTTGGTTTAAAACCTCATCGAGTATATACATCATCAGCAATGAGATGTGTTCAAACAGCTGATTCTGTACTTGATGGTCTTGGTAGACGTGAAAAAGTACCATTAAGAATTGATCTTGCTCTTCATGAACCAACTAAATTACAATTACCTTTACAATCAGCAGAATTTTTTGCATCAGCTGGTTTTTTTGTTGATTTAAATTATCGTCCTGTATTATTACCATCGAATAGTCGAATAATTACACGTGAATCACGTTCAGCATATTATAGACGAATGTATTATGTTTTAAAGAGAATTACAAATAAACTTATTAGACAAAGTATGAAAGTATCATCAACATCATCATCACCACCAACAGTTCTTATTGTTACACATCGACCATGTGTAACATTACTTGGAGCTTTATTAAATATTGATACAGTTGATGATAAAATGGTTTATCTTAGTGAAATGGAAAATAATAATGCTAGTGAAGTTAATTTTCTTTCAATGATTATTGCTGAATATGATGCTGAAACTGGTTTATGGATGTTTCTATCTGATTTTCCTCAATTGAAAACAGATTCATTACTAACAACAGCTAAACTAAAAATTTAGTCAAAACTTTTCTTTTCTTTTTTTGTTTTTTTTTGTTTTTTATTGAAATGTAAATCATGATATTTCTTTCGTTAAAATAAAAAGTAAACGAATGAAAAGAGAAAAAAGTCATTGATTGGTTGATTTATTTCTTAGAGGTTAAATAGGGATTGTTCATGGTAAATTAAAGTGGTGATGTCGCTTTATATTCACGTTTTTTTTTTTCTATTCTATTCTATTCTTATTGATTTAACTGACATTCGTTGGTTTCACTATCCCATTATGTATATTCTTACATTTTAATGTTAGGAATAATTTAAAGAAAGATCTCTTTTTTTTTGCTTTTTGCATTTTTTGTTATTGATTTTAGATCAATTGTCAAATTTTTGTTTTGTTAGTTAATTTACATTGTAGAATTTCTTTCGTGTTACAATCAGGTGAGAATTTCTTTTTTTTTTTATTTATATATTAAATTTCACTTCTCTTCTTTTTCTTGGATAAAGATTGTGAATGACATATAAGTGTGAAAGCATCTTGTTTTCTTTTCTTTTTTTTTTTTTTTTATTAAACTTGTCTGTTTATTTCTCATTTGGACTTGTGCCAAGCACAAAAAAAAAAAAAAAGAAATACATGAGTGTCTACGTCGTTCAATTAGAAGCCTGTTCGATGTTGTCGTCCATTCTCTTTCTTTTCTTTCGGCTAGACAACAAATTGCATCTCTCCTTACTCTCTCACTTTCGGCTACTACACTACTCATTCTTTTGCTGGTCACAACGTTCATATTGTCGGTCATTCTCTATGTCTACTCAATGTATGAGTGAACGAGAAAAAAGAGAACGCAAGTTTTCAATATAATAAGTATGCGGTCGGGTGCGCACGTTTGAGAGTTACTTCTATTATTACTGCTGTTGCTCTCGAACATTAGTACATCTATCTTTCTCTGTGTTTGTATTAAGCGTGCATGAAAAGAGATGGATTGAATGAGAAGGGGAAGAATGCATGCAAATCAATAAGTTTTGATATGAATGATACAGAAAAAGAAAATGAACTTTGGCGGTAAGCTACTCTATTGATCTCGTGGCTGATGCATTTGTTAATTCAAGGTTCTTTTTTTTTTTTTTTCTACTGGTGGCTTCCAAGCATATATAAAATAGTAGACTTGTCATATTTTCTTTCCGGTTCTCTCATTTTTCTCTTGCATGCATGCAATCAAGTGTATGTAAAATGGATTCAAATCGAGAGAAAGAGAACAAGTCTATTTACTGAATATAAGAGAAAAATCGTACATTTGTATTGACTACCATATGTCTTATATCTTATAGAATATGATAGTCAAGAAAAAGACTATTACATACTATTTATACGAGAGACAAAATAGAATACACGAGCTATCAAATGATAGTATGAAGAATGAACCAATGCTGATTAATAAGCAGATAAACATTCTATGTAGGCGTTAGTAAACCTATGTATACATAGAAGAAGCATAAATCTACAAAAAAAAAAAAAAAAGAAAGACTCTATTTGCTAAGATAGAAGGTGTCTATACACATTTGACCAGGCGTTTTTTGTTATGTTTATATCCATCGAGTAAACTAAGGCATCTTGTTATAGTAAAAGATTAGTTTGTCGAACGAAAAGAGGTTATTCGTATAATATACAATATCTTTAAAGGATTCAGATGTTATTTTATTTCGTGTTGATTAACTTTTTTTTTTTAACCTGAGGTCGACTTTAAGATGTATCGATAAGATATTAGTTTGATTCATTTATTTATTTGTGTATATATATACATGTTAGACAATTCAATTTCATCATTCGACCTTTGTTTCGCTGTGTTGAATGTGACGAATCGATAAATAATCAATATTTCATCGTCTCAGAAAAAAAAATACAGACATCAACCGAATAAAAACCCTATTTTTTATTAGAAGGCCAACAACTTATTCTTGCGTTTTTTTTTTCTTACTTATTCTTGTATTCGCTCGATTGCCTATGCAAACGAGCCATAACTTCTCGAGTATTGGTGTCAGAGTCTTATATAAGACTATTTCAACAAGTGTCACCTGTCACTTAGCAAAGAGATTTTTTTTCTCTCTCACTCTTTCTCTCTCTCTTGCTCTTTTTTTGTCGAAAAGCAAACATCTATTCATTGTTTGACATTTACTTTATCTGATTTAATCGAATAACCTTTTTTCTTTTTCTTTTGTTCTAGTCGTTTTATATTAAATATCATTTATTTGTAACTACAAATGCCCGGCGAAACAACGACAGATGATCCACAACGTGAACGTCTTGTCTATACATATACATATACATCAGACGGTGACAATGGTCAACCACCACAATCAAATACAGTTAAAGTAACAACAACAGTTGAAGAAGAAACAACACCTGATGGAACAAAAGTTGTGCGTAAAAAAGAAGAATCTCAACAAGTATCAAAAGTAACTAAAATACAAAAAATAACACGTGTACATCGTCATCTTATTGATCCATTAACTGGTGAACTTATACGACAAGATGATCCAAGATATCAAGCATTAATTGCTGAATATGGTGAACCAACACCAACAACATGGTCAGATGAACATATTGTTTATGAAGGTACATCAATACCAACAAATGGTATTATAACAAAACATGAAACAAGTACTGGTTTTTCACCAAATTCATCTTTTACTCAACAAAAGTAAATTTAAAGATTTCTTTTTTGAGATTTGAAAAATAAAAATTTTTATTATTTAGATCTCGATTACGATTAAATGATGAACATTCCCCATCATCAGCACGTTCATCTCAACGTTCAACAACAACAACACATCATCATCAACAACAACAACAACAACAACAACAACAACATTCAACTTATGAACAACAAACAAATCGAAGTGATCGAAGTACATATACATCTGGTGGTGATAGAACTGATACAGGAGTATCAATAACAAATGGATCAAAATATGATAATCGAGGTAAATATTTAAATGGACGATTATCAGGAAGAATACCACCACAACAACATATGAATGGAAGTGGACGAAATGGTTATACACAAGAAAATTTTGAACAACGTTATACTAGTACACGTTATAATGAACCAGAAAATAATAAAAGTTTGTTTTTTTTTATTTACAAAAATCAATTTTGATATTTTTATTTAGTTAGTACTGATGAAAAAATTATTGATTATGATCCAAATGATCCAAATTTAGTTGATGAACCATATCTTGATGTTGAAAATCCTTATGAAGGTTTAGGTCCAGGTCGACCAGATAGTATTGGTCGTGCATTATTACCAACAGCTGGACGACAATCTCCTGATAGTATTGGACAAGGTAAATTATTAGATATAAGATATGTTCGCTTCTTTGGGGCATTACTGCTTTTTTTTTGTTCATATTCAAATAAAAAAAAGAAACGAATGTTTTCC
>CAJNOL010002294.1:14925-32694 GCA_905250125.1 Rotaria sordida | reverse complement strand
ATTTCACATGGATTCCATCAGGATTTCATTTGGACTTCACATGGATTCCATTTGGATTTCACCAAGATTTCATTTGGATTTCACCAGGATTTCACCAGGATTTCATTTGGATTTCACCAGGATTTCATTTGGATTTCATTTCGATTTCACCAGGATTCCACCGGGATTTCACATGGATATCGTTTACATTTTACCACGATTTCTTTAGTCCCTCAGTTGGATGTGATTTTGATATCAGTTGGATTCCATCAAAACATTATCACCACTAGGGGTGGCACTTTAACTTTAACTTTTTCATTAAAGTTAAAGTGTTTGTGTCATGCCATACTGTAGGGGTACCCTTAGGTCCTCAAGTCCTATTTTTTCTACAGAAATAGACTTTTTGAGCAAAAATAAATTTTTTTGGGAACACCCAAAATTTTTATGAAAAAAAATTTTTTATGCAGAAACTGACTTTTTAAGAAAAGAATTTTTTTCAAACAAAATTTTGGGTGCCCCCAAAAAAAATTATTTTTGCTCAAAAAGTCTGTTCCTGTAGAAAAAAAAATTTTTTTTCACAAAATTTTGGGTGTTCCCAAAAAAAATTATTTTTTCTCAAAAAGTCGTTTTCTGCAGTAAAAAAAACTTTCAAAAAAAACTTTTTTTTCAAAAATATGACTTGAGAACCTAAGGGTACCCCTACAGTATGGCATGACACAAACACTTTAACTTTAATGAAAAAGTTAAAGTTAAAGTGCTAAAATTTTTACTTTAATTAAAGTTTAAAATGTTTTTAAAGTTAAAGTGCCACCCCTAATTGCGACGAGAGAAGAATAAACTTATAAAAGCACTCACCTTTGGACACTTGGAAGGGCAAAGTAAATCCTGGTATAAATAGAACTGTTGCTGCTAAACAAATCGGTGAATGATTGCTTGACCAGAAATCTTACAAGAAATCCAAATTTTGAATGGGGAAATTTCGGATTGAAATGAGAAGTGAATGAGTGAAATATAAAGTAAATCCCGGTATATATAGAGCTGTTGCTGCTAAACAAATCGGTGAATGATTACTTGACCTGAAATCTTTAAGAAATTCGGATTTTGAAATCAGGAATTTCGGATTCATAGGAGAAGTGATTGAGTGAAATGTAAAGTAAATCCTGGTATAAATAGAACTGTTGCTGCTAGACAAATCGGTGAATGATTACTTGACCAGAAATCTTACAAGAAATCCAAATTTTGAATGGGGAAATTTCGGATTGAAATGAGAAGTGAATGAGTGAAATATAAAGTAAATCCCGGTATATATAGAGCTGTTGCTGCTAAACAAATCGGTGAATGATTACTTGACCTGAAATCTTTAAGAAATTTGGATTTCGAAATCGAAATTTTTCGTGAACAACATGTGTGCCGTTAACTAGGTAATTGTGGTGCAGATTTTTGTGGTTACTTTTTGGCTCCTAAGATGGGCTCCGATTGATACTTATGTGAAGTAGATAGGATGGAATTCATTGAACATATTGCTGCGAATTCGAAGCAATGATGGTGCGGGAATGAAGGAGTAGTATGTATGGGAAAGTAGAGCGAGTTATGCCTTGGTTATTGGAACGAAGAACTGGGGTGTGTGGATGTTGTTTTTCGAGTTTTCGTAGGGTGACGTCTTTCACCTCTCCTGATGTTTCGGAATATACTTTTTGTGTTGTGGTTCTAGTACATTGAAGGATGTGGATAACTTTTTTGAAGTGTATGTGAATATACTGAATGAAAGTTGCATGAGATGTTTCGTCGTACTCATTGTATTGGTAGAAATATTGTTTCTAGTAGTAAATGATGGTATTGATAAATGAATGAATCTAAGTTTAGTACGCTGAGTTAATGTGGAAAAAGCAATTTTCTGGTACGTTTGTTCGTCGGAATATGCTTGTTGCCTTACAGGCAGGTAGAGTTTTGAAGCTTAGAGCTTTTTCCCGTCTTTGTACTATCTATGTTGAAAACAAGCTGCATATTCATGAAAATGCTGTTTCATGAATCACGAGGTTAGATACTCATGTATATGGTAGTTTCGACATGGTGATTCACTTTGCATCGGAAATAGTTTTTGAAAGTTTTGGAGATAATTGATAAATGCTGTTATTCTGCATGAAACCTTGACTCTCGTTAAATTAATCACATTTCTATTCAGTGGAACAGGTCTAAAGGTGCATTGGGAAAAGTTGATTTCGTTTTTAATTTTTATTGTAGAGACGATTAAATAATATTTAGTTTATTTTTTTTGGTTTTCTTGATATAGTTAGTAATGTTTTGGTTTAGGTTGTTTATGGTGCAACGATGGACGAGGGTGAGGGTGAGGGTGCGGGTAAGGGAGAGAATGGCTAGAGGTAAGGGTAATGATGAGATCGACGTTAATGTTAGCTTCTTTCGACAGTAACTATGCTCATCATCACTTTCATCTTCTCATCCTGCCCGTCACCGGCACCCTCATTGTGAAATTACCCTGGGTGGGTAATATCAGTATTGTTGAAGAAGACCCCTATTTTCACCCGATAACCCCTTCAAAAATGGTGCCATACGATGGAGAATTAAATTCTGCACCTAATACAATCATTTATGGAACCAGCACAGCTCTGCAGGCGAATCCGGACCAGAAAAACGTGAATCTGGTGCTAACTTTAGCTATGTTAAAAAAAGAGTCAAATCTTATGAGAAAGTATGTTAACTTAAAGAATTATTTAGTCTCGAGTTTAAAATGGTTTGAGTAAATTTAAGTTGCGTAAATGAAATGCCTTTATTGACAATTTGATCGTATCTAGAAAGAAATCTGTTGAATCAAATAGTAACACAAATAGGATCTCATGTCTGTTACTGTGATTATATCTATTATTAGCCACTTATTGTAACCATATAAAAGGTTTTGACGAAAAGTCAGATTAAAATCGAGTTTTTGATTAACAATCGAATAGTCATTTATACAATTTTAACAATCGATTAAAATAAATTAAAAATAATTATTATGAAATGCAATCCATCATTTAGTTTCAGATATCATATTAAAATCAAATAAAAAATAATGTCATTATAATCTATTAAAATTCGATTATTAATCGAAAAATCGGTTTTAATCTGACTTTTCGTCAAAATTATTTTACATGAGTTTCACATAGAACAACTTGGATTTCTTAGATCTTTGGTATTATAGTTCAGTTCATGTACGTGCAGTTTACCCTGCAAATTCAATTTCAGACAGGAGAATTTATCAAATTAGATCTTGAGAAAAATTATGTCTAGCTGATGTGCACTGAGCAAACCAAAATCCACTTTCGCAGTCTTTTTTACCAGTGTATTCAAGAGATACTGCTAATTAAACATTTCAGTTCCAATCTTACACAAATCTGTCTCGATTGAGAGACCCAATACAACAATATTCAGCATACTGTTTCTAGAGTGATCATTTTCCACACTTAATACAAAACCATAGAATAATCTTCATGTGGACAGAAAATTTTTTAAACGAAATCCGAAATTAACAATTGATAATTTGTTGATTTATTGATAAAAATCTATAGAATGTATATGTGAAGAGAATTTTACAAGGCAAGGGACGGTGTCGACCTCAGATTCTTTTATGAAAATTTGTAGTATTTTTGATAGATTTGAAAAAAGTGCTTCGAAGCTCGGTTCTTCTAGTAGCGCAGTTCTGATTTTGCCACTATATCTAAGAAAAGTAGTTCGTCGTCGTTAATGACTGTGGAAGGACACTACAATAAAAAAACAATGATCTTAGATCACACCGTTTACAGCTGGCACTCACAATATCTTATGGTATAATCCGAGTGTCGTTTACAGTCGCCGTATTATTACAGTAATCGTAAACGGCTAACGTTTACGGTCATTGGTTACGATGAGCGTAACACACTGTAAAGCATCGTATATGATTGCCGTAAACGGTCACTGTAAACGACTGCCGTTTGCGATATCTTACGATTTATCCAAGCGTCGTTTACTGTCGCCGTATTTTTACGGTTGTCGTAAAGGGCGAACGTTTACGGTCATTGTTTACGATTAACGTAATACGCCGTAAAACATCGTATATGACTGTCGTAAACAGTCACTGTAAATTGCTGTCGTTTTTCGCCGTAAATGATTGGTGTACGGCCGTTTACGGCCGGGCATGAACGACCTGGGTTGCCACTTACAACTCTTGTATGATAGTAAGCAGTAACGAGCAGTGTCTTCGTAATATTCAGCGCCATACATACCAATCATAACTTTTCCTTTCGATTTCTCTTTATCATCATGAGAAAATTATAGTATGATCTTCTATCACATCATATTTAACACATGGTTCCTATTCTAATATATGTGAAATATGAGTTAATATTCGTCAGTCGAAAATGCTGCTTCTAAATACACCTTTTATTAATCAATCCATTGATATTTTCAGATTGGTTTTTTTTTGTTTAGCTTGAATTATTCATATAAGTTATGTTCTCTTTATTACTTCGGATTTTGAACGAAAAACTAAGTTGAGAGAAAGTAAGTCAGTAAGTGTAAAAACGGTATGACCTATTACATTTCATGAATAGTCTCTCAAGTGTTTCTATCAATGAATATTGACTAGATTAGATTCGGATATCTACCTGATTGGAACAACCTATAGTCTCTGTCATTAAAAACTAAATTTTGAAAAAAAAATCATGTCCTTTTTCCACAAACGGCAAGGGTGTGATGGTTCTAAAAAGCACGACGTGTTTCTTAGAACATTCTGGGAGAAACGTCTAACATTTAAACAAACGAAGTAACGAAACACTTTCATCATCATCATCATAGAACCCTCAACCATATCCTCACAGCTTGTCCTTACACTCGATCATGTAAATAATATTATATACGCTCTGCATCCTTTATTTTACAGGATGTGGGTCTAGGGTGTGGTGTGAGTGTGCGTGTGCGTGTCCTCTTCACTGACACACATCCATATTCATACTCAAGACCCACATTCAAAAAGAATGGAAGGCATATAGCGTATATAATATTATATAAATTCTGTAGATCCGAATGACCCGCATCTCAAAAAAACACAGTATGTAGGGTATGGATGCAGATACAATTCTACAGACCAACAAGGCCCTCATTCTAGTTTGAAATGAAGTATCCTTTTTTTTTTCTCTTCTAAATTCAGATTGAAATTAAATACATATTAGTATGTCAGAATGTGTTTGTTTTAGATACAACACAAATTTATGTAGGTAAGAAATCAACATAAGAACCATAGATAGAGAATAGAAGGGAATGACTGAGAGAAGAGAAGTAACAATAACAGTGGAAGAATGTTATTGTTATTGGTATTATAATATATCATTTTTGTATTATCCATTGTTGTTTAGAAGGCAGTTTTCATCGATTTGAACCATTTTCTATGACATGACTCATTCTAAAAAATTGTATCCTTGAGTATATATCAAATAGAAAACATTTAGTAATAGAGATATATAAGCAATAGACATCTTATACGAACTTGAGCCCATTTTCAAATATTTTTTTCAAACTTGCTTTCAGATTCGTTTACGTTCAAGAATACACCACCAGTCTGATAGTTATTGCGAGGCTGGCTAACAATGATTCAAACATAAATGAATCGGATCGAGGCTATCAGATCCTAAGGTCTCATCACTTCGCGCTCGAGAAATAAGATAAGAATTTTATCAAATTTAATAGAAGTCAAAAGCAATCATAATTACTATTTTCATGAAAAATAAAAGAAACAATGAGAGTAGATTCCATTGAAAAACCCAAAATAACGCACGTATATTGGATAGAATGTGTTTTTATGCTCTTGTGATAGTCGAATGTGTCGTACATCATGTCACATTTTGCCATACATACAATACATTTTCGTGTTGCGCATATTAATAGAGTTCTCATAGTACCAAATATCGAATAGTTTACTTTTCAATCCTGTTTTGACTTCAATTAGTTGATCGAAATATGACGTTCTTGATAATATTGATAAGCGAAGACCACTAATTCTAGAAGACTAGAAATGTTTGCTGGAGAATAACGTTACCTACTCAATTGCAGAAATAATTAATCGTTTTCTATGAATGTCCTCTTGCTTGATAATCGACATTGGAATCGTCTTCGATCCGTATTTTCCGAAAGAGTTCGACTCATGTGTTATCTAGTTCAATTGATTTTATAATGATGTAGTTTTACATAGGTACTGTATAATATAAATGGAGAATTAAGTCTAACTGAGAATATGTTAACGGATAATCCTAACATTATCAAAAACTTCGATTAAAATGTTTATATTATTTAAATTTCATTTGTTTAGATACTGAAACTGTGTCCAAAAAATAATTAAAATAAGCCTTCTTTTTTTAACGATATATTGAACATACCTCACAGTTTAGACTAAAGTTACTCAAACATTTTTTTTTCTCATTAATCTATTTACTTGAGTACTTACAGATGTCTCCTATGGCATCATCGACCTGCGTGAATATTTCAAAAAAAAAGAATTTTCAACACATCTGTATGGTATAATGAAGAACATACAACTCTTTCTAGCTACCAACATCATTGAACGTGTCGCATTACATATTTCTATCTTCTTTTTTAACTGTAAATTTTCTCTATATCATTAGCGATGCAAAGAGCATGCATTTTTTTCGCTCGTGCTAGTAACTATGGCATTAACAGAGTGACAAAGACAAACCATATTAATTGCTTGAATCAAAGATTTTTATTCGTGCCATTTATTATTTCTAAGTTTAGAATAAAAATTTCTATAAGAAAGAAAATTATTAAGAATATAGTACTATCGATATAAAAGGTATATTCTATCGGTCAGTATTTTTACTATATTAGTGAAATTGAGCAAAAATGTTCGACTAAGAAATAAATGCTATACTTGAATACTTCAAAAAGAAATTATTATAACTATCTTAACTTTTTTTGTAGTAAGAAAGAAATTCTTTGAAATTTCTTGCATCTGTTATTGAAATTGTTTATTTAAATATATAGTTATATGAACTCTTGTCTTGTCTTTCAAAGATAAACGAAAATAATTTTGTGATGAAAATTTTTAGAACAATTATGTAGTTAAAATTTTGTAGATTCCATAAAATTTGATTCTTTTTTGAGTAACGTGACTTATATGTTCATTAATTCATTCTTAAACTACTCAACTCCACAAAAACAATTAAAATCTTAGCCTATTAGTTCACCTGCTAATCAGAAGAATATTATTGAAAATAAAAAAAAAAAGATCTAAAACATAACAATAAGACAGAAAAATGTACCTTTTTTAGTATTATTCATCAGTAAATTATTTAATTATCCCGAATGTACATTCTTTTATCTTTGTCTAGAAATGATATTCACACGTTATCCTGTACGTGTAATTATTATATTCATGATATGTGTGTCTATTTCTATGATTGTTATTATCTATCGAAATTTTGCTAATTATATGTTTCGTATCGAAATTAGCCAATTGTATTTTCCATTATGCCAATATTCATCCACAATCACTGATAATCGTATAGTTTTCGATAATACATCATATTTTATTCATCACTATCCTGAATTTATCTGTCCACAAAATTTCCGAAATTTAGCTGATTGGATTTATAGTTGGCCTAAAAATATATCCAATGAACATATTGAAAATACTGTTAATGATAGTTATGTGATTGTACCTAATCTTCCACATGGTAGCATTATCTATATTCAACCTAATGGTATTTTTACCTTTTTCCGAAGAATTTATCCGTATCTACAGAATAAATTTGTATTAATTACTGGACAAAGTGATTATTCAGTACCAAGTCAATATCTTGATTATCTTGAAAAATCCAATTCAAAAATTATTCATTGGTTTGGTCAAAATGGAGATATCAACCCGTCGAAAAGTGAACGCTTTACTCATATACCAATTGGTAAGAACATGATATAGAATTTATTTTATTATGTGTACTTTAAAAAAACATATATTTTCCAAGAACCAAAGAATGAATTTCAGTTCCTTCTTTCTAAGCGTTTCAAAACTCAAGTTGTTTCATATCTATTCTTTTGCCGTATACGATGAATAATGATTTTTATCGAATAAATTTGTTTAGAATTTTTTCTTCAGTAGCTATTTGAGATGATGGTCATCAGATCACTTACAAATCAGATAGTACTGAACTTTAGAAATAATTAGAGTATCTATCTAATTATCTTCTATTAGTTATGACTTTGATATATGTAAATCCATGAAAATCATACAGTAATACAGATGATAACGAATTAGGCATTCTGCTTATATTTGTCACTGGATTAAGAGTATTTGATGAATTGTTTATCTAAAAGATACAAAATAATATTTTTGATCGACTAAATGTAATATATGAAAAATCATGATTAACATGTTCGTTTTTCGAATGTTTCTTTGTCGCATTGAATCTCCTTTATAGGTATCAATTGTTTTGAAATGGCAGAAAGTATTCGAAATATTCATCGACAATATCACAATTATACTCTTCCATCGATAGTCAATAATAGTATTGATGAACCACTTCATTATATACAACCATTCGATATTACACAAAGTGTTTTAAATAGTAATAATCAATCTGATAAATTACTTCTTCTCAATTTTCATCCTTACAGGGAACTAGATAAATTACGTCTAAAATTATGGAAAAATATTTGTGGAAATAAAAAAAAATATTCATTTGCTATATGTTTTGATAAGCCTTTAGGAGTAAATATTTCAAGTTTACCAACTATCTATAAGCGAAATCGTCAATATCCATTATGGTTATCACCTCGTGGTAATGGAATTGATTGTCATCGAACATGGGAAGCTCTCTATCTTGATGCTATTCCAATTGTTTGGCATTCAACACTTGATTCATTATATACAAATTTACCTATTATAGTTATTAATGATTGGAATGAAATTAATGAACAATTTCTTCGAAATAAATTATATGAAATAGCTTTAAAAAAACTTCAACAACCACCCGTATATCAATATGAAAAATTAAGACATGCTTTTTGGCGTGATATGATCTTAAAAAAATCAAGACATTCTTCTATGCATACTCATATACACAAAAATCGATGTTGGCGAGCTAAAACTATTTAACTATGTTAAATAGTATCGACTTGTAATAAATATTAGAAAAAATAAATAAAATTATTAAAAAAACCAAAGACTTAAAAGTTCATTTTGAAGAGACTCTAATTAAAACTAAGTGGATAAAGAATCCTTTCATCGTTACGCTTTTTCTTCAGCATCATAGAAAATTACAATAGAATTTTTCTAAACCAAATGCACATTTCAGATATAAGTAAAAGTTGGGGATATAACGTCAGCTTAAGTGTTTTATTGACGCAGAATAAATTGTAAATTACATGGATGATGTCATAGAAAAAAATATATATAGAGGACATATTCTTCGAATGGCGACGGTGAATCGCAATTTATTTTTCTTTTCTCGGAAATGCGATGTATGGTGAAAGTTTTTTTTTTTGACTATTTATTTTAGAATACGGTACACGGTGTTTTGCAATTTTTTTATTCGTTCTTTCTCACGAATTACTACGCACGACACTCTTTTTCTTCTATTGCAGACACTGCTCTTTATTTTTTTTCCTATATTTATTTGCTTTATACAACGTTGCAGTATGCAGTGTCGTTATAAAAAGAACGCTTTAACTCGAGAATAAAACGGAATTACGTGTGACGTATTGACAAGGTATCTTCGAAAAATCAAGTATCACCAAAACAATTACGAGAAGAAACTCATTTATCAATACACATAAGTATAAATGAAAATAATTTCGAATTTATTTATTTATTTTTTAATATTATTTAGGTTAATAGACGGGGGTGTATATGTGTGGTTTGGAATTTGGCTATGATGAGAGAGAAGAACCATTGACGCTCATACCCACACACTCAAATTGTTCTTATAGTTAAACATTCACTCTGAAGTCTATTCTATTCGAATGGATGAATAAATTATTACAAAAAAACAAAGTAAACATAATCGAAAATCTGTTGATGCCTTTCAATTTGGTACAATGAATAGTGTGGTAATATGAGAGAAAAATATTTCCGTATGCATTCACCTTCTTGCTAATGGGTAACGTATATGATAGATTATAAATGATAAAGATATTTTTATATTATATAAAATTTTTCTTCGTACATATAATAATTGATATTTGATATAAATTAAATATCATTTGAATTGGTTTTATCAATTATCAAAACAAGTATCATATGACGCTTTACGTTTTGAATATATGTCGGATAATTATACCGCGAATAAAAGGTAAGTGATCTTTTTTCACAACATCCTTATGTGTTCAATTTTATTATTGTAATATAAAAAAATTTCCATTATAATTAATTATAATAACAATTTTTCTTTCAGACGGCAAAGCTTCAGGATCTTTCTCTTCACCGGAAGAAAACTACACGTTGATATGGAATGTTACTAGAAAGAGAATTTGAATTTATTAATTAATATATATTTTCTATGTAAGAAGAAAAAAAAATGTATTATGTACGCGACTATCATACCCAATTCAGGTATGATATTATCATATTTTTAGATAGTTATATTTGGAGATGTGGGAGACTTTTTCTTTCAGGTATCAATCCTTAGAACACAGATTTATCTGACTAAAATCGAAACTCAAGCCAAATAATATTATTTTTGAGTGAATTTTGTTTTCATGCATAATATTAATTAGAATTAGACGGAGTCATTTGTTGCATGAAGTCTATTAGACAATGGCTATTTAAGAATTAAGTAGATATTGTTCAGAATTATTAGAAATCCACAGGATAGTCTCGATTGCATTACCCTTGGAGTTAAAACCCAAGTCAGAAACGCTGATCCTATTCATGTTTCATGATTAATTCTAACTCATCTTATATTCAAATATATACAATTTTTTTAATGTGATTCTAAAAACTTGCTTTATTGCTTCATACAGGAACAAAAATAAGCTTCATCATCATCACATTGTTCTCAATGTAGATGTAAATTACTTTGCTATATTTGTAACTATAAAACTTATCATTGTACATTCTGAAATATATTCCATGATACTTCCTACGATTATTCTCGTTAATGGAAATGATCAACTGGTAGTACCACAACGTATCTTACTAGAACAGACTAATGATGAACTACCACAACTATTTTCTACCGTTTTAAACGGATAGAATCTTCTATTTACCAACAAATAATAATGATTGTCATCTATCCGAAACCAACAGAAACTTATTCAAATTACTTATCAATAACATTCAAAAACATAGTAACATACAATCAGTTGATCATATTATATTATTTGTATTATCAAATAATTTTTTCCGACAGTTATTACTACAAATTCAATGAACAATACAGTTAATGATGAAATGTTCAATGAGGAAACAAAACTTAAATAAATATCCTTTAAAAGAAAACAATTAGGAAGTTACACGAGCAATAAGCCTTTTTCAATTAGATGAATATCTCGTCTTTCTAAACTATTTAAAATTTTCGTATCATAGTATACTTCTTTTTAGATATATATATATATCTTCACTTTTCTTTCTCTCGTTCATAATGAGCACAACTACCGGAAAAAGAAAGCGTCCAGCATCAGCACGTGAGTATTGATGAATTTCAAATTTATTAATTCAAATATCATTTTCAGAAGTACCAATATCAACACCACAATCGGTAAGTTATTTTCGTTTTTAGAATTTACAAAAAAATATATATAAAATAAATTTAGAATGTACTATATAGTCTTCTTGATTGTTATGATTTTTTGGCAACGAATGAATATTCCGAGAAAACAATTGGTATACAAACATTTATAACTCGAAAATCAGTATGTGATATAAATTTTTCTGATATTATTGATGATAGTGAAAAACGTAATCGGCAAGGGTATAGTAAAACAAAAATTAAATTTAAGAAAAAAAAAGTCTATCTTTTCTTTTCTCTAATTAAAGACAAAATACTAATTTTATTGGAATATTGGAAGATAAACGTTGTAGTTTACCATTGATTGATGCATCTGTTGAAAAATGTTTAATGCTGAATCGATTGATATCCTATATTCAAGAGGTAGAAATAATTCAAATGTTTTTTTTTCTTATGGTCTTAGAGATTTTAATATTTTTAGAATGAAGCACGTTTTACATCAATTATATCCGACATAAGACTTGAGATGCAATATAAAATGGCAGATAATCAAAATGTTCAAAATCCTTGTGTATAGTTATTTTTATCGATTTATGTCATATATATATATATATTTATATATTTAGGATTTTCGAAAACGTGAACGGGAATTCAATGATCGAAAAAATGCTCAAGAAATACGACGTCTTTTTTATCATAGTCATGATGAAGCTAAACAACCTCAAAATTTGGTTTATTTACAAAATAGGTATGTTTTACTTCATTTTATATTTATCAAAACATATATATATATATGTTAGGATTTATTTTGGCTCTCATTATTTTCTATCTAGATTTTAACATTTGAAAATTCAGAACAAAGATAAACTAAAGTGAACATTGAATAAAGAGAAAAATATCTTTGCTTCAATTTAGATTGTGAAATAATTAAATTTCAAGAAAATTTCATGTTCAAGCATCGTTTATCATACATTCTCATGGTATTACTGTTGAGTTTAGTGATGCTGGTTAACGTTTGATAACTAATTTTTCATAGCACTAGCTGCATTTAGGATTAAGATATCAGTAAATGCCAAAAAGAAATCCTCACCCTTGGTTCATCATGTACCTATCGATTGTAACTAGCGAAACAATGATGATAGAATATGTCTATATTATTTCTCACTATTCATGTGAAAAAAATCCTTGCACTAAACTATGATTGACAAAAACAGATTGATTATCATTAATACAATTTTTTATTTCTTTTTTCTTCTTCAGAACCACTGAACAATTAACATATATTGTTACTCAAATGTCTCGTGATGCAAAATCTCGTCAAACATATATTAATGAATTAGAAACAATATTTCGAACGTAATAATAATATCTTTGATAAATAAAAATTATATTTATTTTCCTATTATAGTTCATTTATGATTGTTGCTCAACCTCATTCTGGTGTAAATCCGGTGACAATATATGAACGAAAAGGTCCTGGTGAATATACAGCTAAAATATCAGTCATTATCATTTCATTATTACATGATTTTATGCAAACACATCCAAATTTAATAGAACTTTTTGATATTGGTATATGAATTGAAAAAAAATTTATTTAGATAATTATCTTTTTATATTTTTATATTTAGAACCAAGTTTATCTCCAACATCACCTTATTATAAATTGGAAGAACCTCGATCACTTTCTTGGAAAGCATGTCAATTACAAACAGTATCAGGTGGTAAATCACGAACATTTCTTTATGCTGAATTATCAGCTATTACAATTGAACAATCATCAAAAACTGATACTCGTGTTCGATTTGCTCAATTATTACATTCATTTAAATTTGCAATTAAACTTCAAGTAAATTACCATACAATAAATGATATATAAATTTTATCAAAAATAATAAAAAATCTATATTTGATTTATTATAGCTTAATTTAGCTGATAATAAAATATTGCCAGTATATCAAATTCTTCTGGAATCGTTACCATTTAGTATTGGAGCTCATAATAATCAAATTCCACAATTATTAACACGTGTTATACTTGATGATATTCAACGATTTTCAAAAGTATTTAGAAAAAAAAAATAACGGATAGAAAAGTTACATGATAGTTTTATTTGAATGTTTAGATTCGACCAGCTGATGTTAGAACTATTCTAAATTTTATGCAACGTTATTTTATTCATCGAACAGGTGTTCGACCTAATGACTGTGTTTCTATTTATCTTGAACAAGAATTAGTCAAAGCAACAAGTGATTTAAAAACTCTTTCGAGATATTTTTATAAATAAATATTATTATTTTTAGATCAAAGAAGTAATTCTCAATTGATAGAAGATATTTATTGGGTATGTAGTTCTTTGTAAGAAAACGTATCAGTAATGAGTTACTCGAAAGTTTTTATACTAAAATTTCATCTGTTTTTGTTTGTTATGAGAATATGTCGACAATTCAATTATACAATGAAGTATCTTAGTTTTTTCTCTCATTTCTATATTCTTGTTGCACTTGTGTGAGAGTTCAACTTATTGAAGTTAATTGAAAGAAGGTATTAAAGCGATCTTATACTTAATGAACTCTATCAACTAATAAAGTATCACAATAACTGCAATCGAGATTTATTAATATTACTCTGAAATAAAATCGAAATTGATCAAAACATATTTATTAATATGTAACTGAAATTTATGACTTAAAATTTAATTAAAATTAAAATTCGAAAATAGCACAGTTATGATTATTTTTCTATTGTTGATATTCAGTTAGTTCTTCTATTTAGATAGAAAATTTTTAATTTTTATCTGTAGGAGTTTCTCGTCAATTTTGTACATCAAGTAGAATTTATGGCTAAACATCCAGTTCTAGCTATGTTTCATGCTGATGGGTAAATTTCTTTTATAAAAATAAAATCATTTAAATTTATTATCTTTAATCTTATATATATAGTCTTTTTCTTGGCATATGCAATAGTGAACGAGCAGCTGAAGCAATTGTTCAATCATCTGTTTCTAGTTCACCAATAATTGCACTTCGTTTTAATTCAATTCGAATTGATTATACTACTGTTTCAACATCGTCAACAGGTATCAGACCAGTCAGACTTCCTGCATGTGCTATTCGTGTTGATATTTATAATGGTTTGTTCTTAATAATTGAATTCGTATTTACAAGATCTTATGTTTTAGATCGTACAAAAAAATTACAAAATCGTACATTTGATTCTAGTACACTAGTAACTGATATTAGCAAATTTGTATCATCAGCTCATACAGAAAATGCTAATCGTATACATATTTTATCAAATTTTGATGATAGAAAAAATGATAAAGCTTATTTATCATTTAGTGAATTTTCAAAATATTATCGTAAGTTAAATAAGACGACATAATAAATATAATTTTAAGTTTTTTTGAAAATATCAATTTAGATAAACGATTACAAGAAATATTGAAAAATGATGAAAAATATAAACCAATTACAGATCTTATTGATAAGTAAATTAAATTCATTATTATTACATTAATTTTCTTTATTTGAAATTAGTGCTAATGATGGAAATACTGATGAAGATGGCTGTGATAATCGTAGACAAAGTTTTACTGATCTTTTTCCACTCAGTCCAAGTAAACTGTTAAATCGAAATTTTTAAATATACAATTATATTTTTTCTTTTTTCAGATTCAATAGCATCATTGCTTCCAATGACATCATATCTATTTGATAACGAACATGTAGAAATACTAATTACTTTATTTTGAAATACTAATAATAATTTTTCTTTAGAGTTCTGATACAATAAGTGTTCATGAGTATATGTCTATACCATATGACAGTTCAAATAATAATGTTGCATCACCACAGAATGTTTCATCACCACAGAATGTTTCATCACCACAAAATGTTTCATCTCCATCTGATCGATCACAACAACAACAACAACAATCACAACAAACTTCATATGTAAATAATCCAGAAGCTATATTAAAATATATTCTTTCTCAACCGAATATTGCCGAAGAGGTCATGCGTCGATATGGTGTTCAAAATCTAGTGACTCCAGTAGGACCATCACAACAAATATTACAACAACCACAGGTACAATATCAAACACCACCGTTATCATATCAGCCGCCTAGTCCAATAATTATTTCGCAACAACGACCATCCCCACAAATATCATTTCAACAACCACTACACCGGCCATTATATCATCAACAACAACAACAACCACAGGTTTATCAACAACAACAACCACAGGCTTATCAAAAACAAGAGCCACGGATGCAACTTCAACAGGTAATGCTACAACAGCAGCCACAAGCACGATATCAGGATCAACGACGAACATCACCGTCGGTAATTCATTACCTACCAAATAATACAAGTCCATCACCATCATCATTGACACAACAAACACAACAATTCCAGGTTCCCGCAACAAATGGTATTGATAATATGTCACAAGTCGTTTTGAATCAAATGCATGGTTGGCATTTATCGAATGGAAATTTAAATCAACCAACTACAAATTCTATTCAACAACCAATACCATCAAATGAGGTGTAGAATACTAATTTTCTATGAGTTTTGGAATAAGACGAAAAAAATAATTTTAATTTGTTATCAATATTTTGAGACGATAAATATTTTAATTCTAAATATTCTGATTTTATAAAGAATAAATTAAAAGTTTTCTTTTTCTATCAGCTTTTTTTAATACCATATGATGGAATATATTTTGTAGCTACTAATTGTGAAAAATCATTGTATTTCACCCGAATAGGAGTCGTAATAAGTCGGAGAGAAATAACCGTCTCTAAATTTATTTGATAATAATATTTACTTCATATTTAAAATGAAAAATAAATTTCGTCCACTTTTTCAAACTTCAACTTTAATAATAAGATAGAATCAAAAAATAAGTCAATTTATTCAAACTATGAGCGAAAATAACATGAAGAAGCCTTAGTCACGTTAATTTCGATTATGATTACATACATATTCCAATTATTCATCATTTTTCGGAGAGTCTAGTAGAAAATATACTATAGATATCTCCTATTTACCGAATGGTCTATTCTCGTTAATTACTGGAAAACTTGCTTGATAAATCAGAAATTATAATAGTTCTAATCTTTATTTATCAGCTGTGATCATTGAAAAGAAAAAGAAACGATTCTCTACTTTATTGATCCTATATCCACTGTAGACACGGTCAGTTAAGAGTGAATGATTAGTTTAATAAATTTCGATATTGATTGACACAGTCATTCGCAGATTTCCTATTTCATTTTAACATATGGAAGCCTTCTAAATAGAACACTCTAGAATACGACTTGTTGATAATTATATTAATCATTTATCAAATTTTTTTATTCATAATTTAGATACTAATGTTATCGCCCGAACAAAATATTCAACAAATGATCGACGAACTAACAAGTAATAATTCAACTCCAACCAATAATTAATTTATTCAAACATTCTAAAATATATTAAACAATCTAGTAGTTAAAACATTCATACTAACATTAAGACACAGTTCATCTTTTTTTCTTTTAATTATTCGTTGTACAATAAAAGTAAATGCAAAACCAAAGAAAAATATTGCGCATATATAGAAAAACTAATTACTTTTTTTATCCTATATATATAAAATAACAGATTTTTCAATTGGTTTTTCAATATATTGGACATTCTTGTAGACGATCATCACAGTTTTGACATACATCGTGACCATATAAGAAGACCAGCATTTTTAATCGATTCATATACATATATTAGACAGTAAACTTGTTCGCGAATTTCTTGTAATTATTATTGTAAACGAACTAATATTACTGCATAGTTTACATTATCCGATGACATTAGTATTGATACCAATATTAGTTTAAATAATAATTTATTCTTAAATGACTACAAACTCTTTCACTATCTCCAACATCTTGTAATTGTTTTAATTGTAATAATGTATGATGTCTTAAAGCTTCATAGAGATATGTATCACCATCTTTGTCAACTAAATTGACATTGGCATTTTTACTACATAGTAACTATTAACAAACAAAACATAAAATATATTTAT
>CAJNOL010002293.1:0-39634 GCA_905250125.1 Rotaria sordida | reverse complement strand
GGGTGCCTTATTCGAATTATAAATTCGAATTCGAATAAAAATTTATCTTTTACTTTTTTGGCCGTAATTATATGGATGCCTTATTCGAATTATAAATTCGAATTCGAATAAAAATTTATCTTTTACTTTTTTGGCCGTAGTTATATGGGTGCCTTTTTTTTATATTCGAAGTGATATCAAGCACTTGAAGCTCCATTTATATTCGAACTCGAATTAGGCATCTCATGCAAAAACACATAAATTCAATCTCAAAATACAATAATGAAATAAATAACAATAAATTATACATCGGTTTTTTCCAAGACTAGGCTATCGCTTAACTGTCACACAATCCTCGTACAGTTTTTAAGCTAGTAATTGTCAAATGTGTTAGAATCATATATTTGGTTTAAAATATATAGATAATGGTTCGAACCAATTTACTTCGATATATATCAAATAGTACAAAAGTAGATATTTACGATATAAATAAGTATTTAATACAAAGATAGAATGTTTTAATATATCATTTCAAATGTACACTAAAATAAAATGTGTCACATGTGTCGCAACGAGCACCTCGTGTCGTATTTCTTGCGTTCTTCGCTAGATATATATAGCGAAGAACGCAAGAAATACGGCACGAGGTGCTCGTTGCGATACATCTTATTTTAGAGTGTGTTATAACACATATCTGAATTAGAAAATAACAAATGTCATCCATATTGTTGATTAATCGTCATATTCGAAAAATCCGATAGATGACCGTGATTTGAGCAAAAAAATCATTGATTCATCAAAATCTATTGGTAAACGTTCGAATAATAGAAGTAGATAGTGATGTTTCAATTTCAAGGACAATGACTCTGGAAATATTAGTTTACAAAACTACTTGTATTATTATTTTTATTTCGATTAACTATAGCAACTAGTTTATCATTCAGTGTCATTGCAAACACGGTTATATTCTTCTCTTTATAAGACAGGAGAGGGGAGTAGACTTTAATGTATTTATCATTTCTCTTATGAAATGCTTATGTGAATACGAGAATAAACAACGTCGTATACAATAAATAGTCTACTATAATCATAGTTGCCCAAGAATTATTTAGTGAAAGTTAATTAGATTGAGTCATACATTAATTTTTAAAAAACTATGGATTCATCGCAATAGTTGATAAAAACCAAAAAAAATAGTCCATTTAGGTAATTTTCTACAATAAGGGTGTGGATTTCAAAAAAAGATGGTCCACAACTGCACGCTCGCCCCACATTCACACCACCCACCCACACCATAACTCCTTTAATTCCGCATGTCATCTACGAGATGACATACAGAACGCAAAAGAAATATTTAGCGTTCTGTCATCTTCTTACATGACGGATATCATACGATGCCTTTCGAGAAAAATCGTTCCTTATGATTATCAATAATGATGCTAGATTTCAAATGCAGATAATTGTGACGACAGAACGCAAGAAAATGTCGAAATTGAAATGACTAAACTAACAAGATACATCATATTAATGACTATCGTCCTTCAATTTCTATTTCTTAGCAAGTTTACTTCGTTTTTCTCTATTTGCATTTTATTTATTTATGTACATCAGACAAGAACGAAACACATGCTTTATCTACATACCTATAAACTAATGATGCGAAGCTATTGCAATTATGTTCTATCATGATTGGATGATGGATTTACTGCACATGTCTTTTAAATAAGAAGGCCAGCAAAGAAAAAGAAAAAAGAAACGCATGAATAGTTAACATAACCATGATGAACTACCTTTTGCATGTTTATTTCTACATGCTTCTCTTCGTTATTTCTGATCGTAGTCTCGTTGAAAAAAAAACAAATGAATGATAAACAACCTCTCTTAAACCCCTCCAGTAAATTATTTACTGATGATGATGATACTAATAATGGAAGTAAGAAACAACTTTTGATAAATAGGTATGATCCAACAAGTAACTAGCTTCGAGAAAAATACAATGAATTTATCATTGTTTATAGTTTTTCTGATTGGCACCGATGTTTCAATAGAAAAGAGAGCGAGAATAAATACATAAAACTAGATGATGATACTGAACATAATGACAAAGATGAACCAGTTGGTGTTTTTCGTTTAGTAAGTGTGTTCAGAAGAAATCCAAACTGATTGATGTATTTCATTTTATTGTAGTTTCAATTTGCAAACCATATCGATATGCTTCTGATGTTTATTGCTATGAGTTTGATGTTACTGCAGATGACTTGCATTATAGCTAATCAAATTCTCGTCGCTCGACTCACAGGATTATTTGCTATTAAATCATTTGGTGATGATTGTGATCATGAACAACAAAATTTTACAGCTCCAATAAAGATCAATAATAGATATTCTCTAGGTATTGATCTCAATATATTTAACAATGCTCTGTTACATAAGTAAGTAACTAAAAACTATTGTTAGTTACTATGGAGTTCTTCTATTTTTTTTGGTAATTGTTCACTGTAGACTGTACCATAGTAGTCCTCTAATTTTATCATCAACTTTACCTACATCGATGTCTTCATTTCGAGAACAAGTTATGAACATAGTTGGCTGGTTATTCAGTAAGTTATATAAGCGTAGTAATCTGATTATAAAATATAATAGATATTGTCTTTTCTTTCTTGTCTATGTAGTTACCAGTATCGCCGAATATCTAGCCAACTCTATTAAAAATTTCATTTGGATCATTAGTGTAAAACGACAGATATATCGTATGAATGTTTCCCTCTTTCGATCACTTGTTCAACGTGTAAGTCAAATACACTTTCATTTACAAAAACGAACTCCAAAATTTAATTTCAGTCTTGCCTTAGCGTTTCTTTAAATTTATAACATTCTATGTTCTTTCTTTTTAAGAAATTTTCATCATCGATAAATTATCAATTCCAGCAAACCTACGAGATAAGCTAAAGTATCTAGAAAAGCTGTTAGCGCAATCCCTTGCAGGCTTTAAAAGGTGAAACACGATGGACCTATTGTTACTAATTAAATGGATATCATTTTGTTCCATTTCTTCAAGATAGATTTGTAGCGTACCATTTATTTGATGCTTCGCAACTACAGTTTCTCTGTCACGGTCTGTGATGGTCTCTAGGGGTTCTCTGTCATGGTCTGTGATGGCCTCTGGGGTTCTCTGTCATAGCTTATGATGGTCTCTAAGAGTTTTATGTCACGGTCTGTGATGGTTCCTCGAGTTTTTCTGTTACGGTCTGTGATGGTCTTCGGGGATTCTCTATCACGGTCTGTGATGGTCTTCGGGGATTCTCTATCACGGTCTGTGATGATCTCTGGGGTTCTCTGTTGAGATCTGTCATGGTTTCTGGTGGTCCCCTGTCACGGTCTGTGATGGTTTCTAGGGTCCTCTGTCACGATCTGCGATGCTTTCTAGGGTCCTCTGTCACGGTCTGTGATGGTTTCCTGGGTCCTCTGTCATAGTCTGTGATGGCCTTCAGGGGTTCTCTGTCACGGTCTGTAATGGGTCCGAAGGGTCTCTGTCACGGTCAGTGATGGGTATGGAATTTCTCCGTTACGGTCTGTGGGTGGGAGGAGAGAGGGAGCTTTGGTCCAAAATTTCTACCCTATACGCTTCAACACTCCTTTCAGATCGTATTTCACAAAGAAAAGCTATATATGCCATGAGATGCCTATTTTTCTAGGACCTCTAGATCTAAAGATAAGGTCCAAGGCAACAGTGCAAGGGTAGATGTAAAGTAATGGAAAAAAGTTTAGAAACAATGATTGTTTTGGTTTTTTTATAATGCTAAGCACGTAGCTCCAATCCAAATAGTGGTTTTAATAGCCAATGAAGTTTTCTATCCAATACACTTTATAGCAAGATTTCACAGATTGACAATGATGATAAAGCTCCTAAAAAACTGAATACAATATTTTTCAGGTCCTAGAAGACTTTGTCAGAGCTATTTTTGAACGGTGCCACCTTAAAGAGTACAAAATTCTGAGCAAAATGAGGGATCGCCTAGTTTTCTATGACTTTCTCTTAAAAAGTTACAAGCATCACAAAAATCATGAAAAAGGCGTTTTTAGTCTGTTTTTAAAAATTTCGGTTTTTCATAATTTTTGTGATGCTTGTAACTTTTTATGAGAAGGTCATAGAAAACTCGGCGATCCCTCATTTTGCTCAGAATTTTGTGCTCTTTAAGGTGGTACCGTTCAAAAATAGCTCTGACAAAGTCTTCTAGGACCTGAAAAATATCGTGTTCAGTTTTTTAGGAGCCTTATCGTCATTGTCCATCTGTGAAATCTTGCTATAAAGTGTATTGGATAGAAAACTTCATTGGTTATTAAAACCACTATTTGGATTGAAGCTACGTGCTTAGCATTATAAAAAAACTAAAAAAATCATTGTTTCTAAACTTTTTTCCATCACTTCACATATAAATTTAGAGAAGACCTACACCCACACTCACAAAATTCAAAGGTACGATTTTTGGAAAACTCTGTGGTCTTATAGAAATATCTGGGAAATAGATATATCAACAATTCAATAGTTTTGTCAAGTCTCAAGGATGTGGATGTGGATGAAGAAAAGATTCACGCAGAAATCCTCATGTCATTATAGATCTCATAAAGTATATTTCTAAGGTACACAATATCCGATTACTTTCAAAAAATATTTGTTTATTTTGGACACCTATCTGTACAAAAAATTTTACTAATTGCTCTAGATATCATTATTTGTCGAAATACTTTCAAAGATTATTCATAATCTCCCTCAGAACCTTCGAAAGTCAAAACTATTTTTATCAATTCGTGCACTAGGTAACTCTGGCAACATGTTTATATGTTTATCTCAAAAATCATTTTTTTTTATGAAAATCGAGTTTTCTGAGTGGAGGGGAGGGACTTAGTACATAACTTACTTAAAACTAAGAGGATAAGTGGCTAGAATGAAGGTAATACCATTCCATTTAGTTTTTCTTGGTCAGAGAGGTCTATTTTCTGGAAATAACGATCTTTTTCAAATAAAATTTGATTAACAGTCTTCAAAGTCAAGGAACCCGAATCTCTATACGATTTTTCGAAACTCATGAGTCGCATTTTGTCAGACCTTATAACCTGAGATTTTTATACTGTTAGTCAATACGCCTACCTGACTGACGAGGAAACATTCCGAAGTGATCCGGTCCGTTTGCCTTCATATGATGCCTATATGTAGAGAACCATTAGATTATAATAATCTCCAAAGAGTTTGTGCTCTTACTGAGATTTGGTCGAGATATCGAATTTTTAGTTGATTTTTCCTGCAGGAGGTTAGTTTTGGAGCAAAATTATATCTTCGAATTTTGACCTGAAACTTTGTCAACATGGAGGGCTTGCTAAGACCAGCTCATGCATAAAGTTTCATCATTTTTAGAAATTGCATCTTTGAAATATTAAGTTTTTCAAAAAAGACAGGCACTTTTGTATAGATATAGTGTAAAACATGGATATTTTGGAAGACTCACATTTCAGAGATACAATTTCTAAAAATGATGAAAATTTATGCATGAGCTAGTCTTAGTAAGCCTTCCATGTTGACAAAGTTTCCGGTCGAAATTCGAAGATATGATTTTGCTCCAAAACTAACCTCCTGTAGGAAAGATCAACTAAAAATTCGATATCTCGGCCAAATCTCAATAAGAGCACAAACCATTTGGAGCTTATTCTAAGCTAATGGTCCCCTACATATGGGCATAATATGAAGGTAAACGGAATGGATCACTTGGGAATGTTCCCTCGTGAGAAAAATTGATTGGAATAGTATAACTCTCATATAAATCACTGATTCACTGAGTTTTAAGTAAATTATATATATTAACAGAAAAAAGTGGAACTTATCATTAATGGTTAGGTGATCTGTTGACCGTTAATAATAATGAATAATGTGATGTCACTCGCCCATTTTTTATTAATATTCATGATAAAATGATTAGTCAATGTTTAATATAAAAATTAATGTTAATGGTTCACTTCTTTCAAATGGGTCTCATTATAGATACAAGTATATAGGTATAGATATAGATTGATAGAGACAGATTTAAAGGGACAGGCTGACAGGATAGAATAGGGGTATACATTCAATAATTATATTAAAAAATTAGATTGAGCAGATCAATATAGATTTCGAGAGATAGATTGAAAAGTTAGATTCAAGATATAGATTAAGGGATAAATAAAGAAGATAGATATGCATTAAGAGGATAGATAAAGAGGTTCGATCAAGGAGACAGATTTAGATTTACAGAGATACATTGAGGGATATATATTAAGGGATTAAAGATAGGCAATTAGATTTAGCGGAAAAGGCGTATATTGATTGAGATAGGTATAGATTAAAGATGGGCACAGGACACAACGATCCTGCTGTCTTGGTGTCCTGTCCTACTGCCGGTCAGGACTGAGAAAGGCAGCAGAATAGGAGAGAAACAGTCGTTCTGGTCAATGTCTGGTATACATTTAGTGGTACAGGTATAGATGAATGGATTGCTATAGGCTTAGTGGAATTATATTAGCATTCGTATGAAATTTTGACTACAAAATCTTTTTTTTGAAACCAAGCGAAAATGTTTTTATACGAAACTTAAAATAAGTTTCGTTTTCGTAGCAAAATTCGCAACCTTTTTTAAAGTTACGTATGCGATATTTTTTTTTCAGTGTAGAACATGAATATTTATAGTCAGAGTTGCAGTAGGATTTTTAAAAACATAAACTTGAAGTTGGATTGGAATTTAGAAAATATAGACGAAGCCAAATTTTGGCAATAAGAGTACAATTAGAGTGACATTCAGTCGAATCTGGTCATCTCTGACTGTTTCTCTCTCTCTGGTTTTAGAATATTCCTTATGTGGATTCCAAACCAATCAATCACCTCCATGCTAAACTATTTGAGTAAGCCATTGTGATGTTGTGTATCAAATAACTATACCTCATTCAATTTTTGTATAGTAACATTGCAAAGATCGATAAAAGCATTGGTTTCGAACTGTTAACATTGATGGTAACGTTACTCAGCCTCATTTGTTGTTTGATAGTATCTTTCGTTGTCAACTGGCAGCTGACTTTGGTCATGTCATGTTTGGTACCTTTAGCCGTTGGTAGTTCCTTTGTGTTTTCTAAAGTATGAAATGTTCTTCAATCAATTAAATCTCTATGAAATGTCATTAGGTCTCTGCTAAAGAAACAATGAATGAGTTAATGACATACTCGAAAGCAGGACAAATCGTTCAAGAAGTGTTTAGTTCACTGAGAACTGTTCTTTCACTCAATGGTAGCAAATTTGAGCAGAAACGGTAAACAAATATATACAAATAATTTACCGATTGGATATCATAAAATATGTTGTTTTATGGATTGTATTTAGATATAAAAGAGAATTGCATTCTACCCGTTGGAGTAATATACGACAAGGTGCAATGTTTGGGGTTTTTACTGGATGGCTATCTCTGATATTCTACCTAGCTTATTCAGTTGGTTTTATCTTTGGTTCTCTTTTCATGTCGGACAGAACTCATCACAGTTTGGATATTAGTGATATTCTTGTTGTAAGTAATTCATATAATCAATTATTATGTATATGAATAAAAGACTACTATCTTAATATAGGTCGTCTTCCTCTTTGCAGATTGCTTGTGTTTCTTCAGTTTCATTGGTCCTTTTTTTCAATCAATTTCAGAAGCTCAAGGTGCAGCAGCAGCGGTCTTTCGACTTATTGATGAGGTAAATCCAAGTAAATTGAGATTTAATATCGATGGTAATGTTTTCTATTTGTTTAAATGATATAGAGAAATGATCCAAGTATCAATGAAGCAGATGTATGGAAAGATGATACAAAATCAATTTATAATATCAATGGTGATATTCAATTTGACAATGTCGACTTTATTTATCCATCTCGAAAAGAAGCACCAGTTCTGCATAATCTCTCTCTTATTGCTCGTGCTGGTCAGACAACTGCTCTTGTAGGTTTAAGTGGTTGTGGTAAGTCTTTTCCAAGAAAAAAATACAAATGTTCAAATGATCTCATTTCTGTTGATTAATTATTTATAGGAAAAAGTACATGTATGACATTGTTTCTTCGTTATTATGAACCTTCATCGGGTCAAATAACGATCGATGGTCGACCAATAACAGACTACAATGTCAAACAACTTCGAGAAAACATTGGAGTTGTTAGTCAAGAACCCGTAAGCTTCACTTTCTTTTTTCTTTTTTCTATTTAATTTACTATTCTAATAGATTTTATTTGATATGAATATTTATGAAAATATTCGTTTTGGTAAACTAAATGCAACACAAGAAGAAATTGAACAAGCAGCACGAGAAGCTAATGCACATCATTTCATCATGCAATTACCAGATGTTTGGGACAAATATTCATTTTTATCTTTATCTATATATATATGTATATATGTATCATAATTTCTTGTTTAGAAATATAAAACACTTGTTGGTGAACGTGGTATACAGTTGAGTGGTGGTGAAAAACAACGTATTGCATTAGCTCGTGCTCTTATTAAACACCCTACATTTCTTTTACTGGATGAAGCAACAAGTGCACTTGATAATGTTAGCGAAAAAATTGTTCAAGAAGCACTTGATCGAGTATGCCATGGTAACAATTGTTTTTTTTGCTTATGGTATTGATATAACATTTTATATAGGTCGTACAACTATTGTAATTGCTCATCGTTTGACTACAATTCAAAATGCTCATCAAATATATGTATTAGATAAAGGAAGTGTAATTGAAGAAGGTACACATGAAACATTGATGGCAAAAGAAGGAGGCAAATATCAAGCAATGGTCAAACGTCAACAAATCGAAGGAATCTATGATGATCAAGATGATATGATGAGCATACAAAAAGCAACAGAAGAAGATGAAAAGTCAATACGTATGTTAATATTCCTATACTAATAATCTTCATATTTCTTTGTTTTGTTTTTCTTGAACAGTTGAGCGATCTCGTTTAATAAGTGATGGTCAAATTCTTGATTTCAACAAAGTACAGATATGACACTAGAGTTATTTATAAAAACTATTATTGATAATATCTCTTTTAGCAAAGTTCAAAATCATTTAGACAAAGATTTGTCTTTTTAAGGCTTTTGTCAATGAATAGTCCTGAATGGATTACGATCTTAATTGGTTGTATAGCATGTATACTTAATGGAGCAGCTCAACCACTATTTGCATGTTTACTTGTCAAAATAGTTGAAGTGAGCAATGCATCCATATAAATACTGTAGAAAAGGATTGACCATATTTATTATTTTTTTGTTAATTTTTTCATTGCGTAGGCTTTCAAATATTGTTCAGTCTCGGAACGACGTCATCACATATTGCTTACTAGTTTTCTTTTTTTACTTTTGGGTGTTGGTTTATTTATTCTTCGTTTCTTCCAGGTAAATATGCTATTTTTGAATTCGATCAATAATTTATTTACTCTTTTCTATAGTATACTGCTTTTGCCATATCAGGATCAAAATTGACAGAACGTATTCGTTCGAAAGCTTTTGCATGTCTTCTTCGTCAAGAAGTTGCTTATTTTGATCGACCTGAAAATAGTTCTGGTGCAATTTGTACTCGCCTTTCTTCTGATGCATCAGCTGTTCAAGAGATGACTGGTACACGATTAGGAGTCATCTGTGAAGTTCTTGCTCTATCATTTTTTGGAATTATCTTTGGATGTTTCATAAGTGGCCAACTGACATTGATTATTTTTGGTTCTTTGTTTATCCTATGCTTAGTCGCGTATGGCGAAGTATGCTTACGTCTATGGCAGAATCAACAATCTGATCAAATAATCACACGAGCAAGCGCAGTAAGATCAGTTTTTAGTTAATAATCTTTTATTTGTTGAGAAAGATTATTTTATTATGAATTGTTTAATAAATCAAATACACTATATTTATTCTATTTTCTATTTCTTCAGTTTGCTGCTGAAGTTCTTCACAATATGCGTACAATAAAACAAATATCAATAGAAAAGGAAGTATTACGACAATATTCTGAACTTATTCATAAACTATTTATGTTAGCCAATTGAATCTTATGCATGTATAAATTTTTAATCATTCTTGTTTTGTCATAGATCATCTTGGAAACCTCTATTACTATCTTCAATGACATCTAGCATATTTTGGACACTAGATGGATTTGCTATAGCATTTCTGTATTGGCGTGCTCTCATCCTTATGGAAAAGAATGAACTCACCTCAAACCGCATTATGACGTAATATAAGCCACAGTTTGATCATTTCGAGATAGTGTTTCGTGATGTTTTTAATTTATTAGGATGTTTGCGGTGATTGTTTTTACAACACAAGCACTAAAAGTCCTCGGACTGACGTAACACTCTCTATATCTATTTTGATTGTTTTTTTCTTCTTATAATGCCTCTATGCTAGATCTATCCGTGTTGTTGCATCAGTTTCAGCTGCTGAAGCATTTTTTGATTTATTTGATCGAAAACCAGCTATTGATAATACATCTACTGAAGGACAAGAATTAGTAATAGAACATAGAAAATAACTATTTTCTTTTAAACATTCACATGTCATTGATATAATATCATTCTCATAGGTTGATTTTCGTGGAGAGATCAAATTTGATCAAGTCAAATTTATCTATCCAACTCGACCAACAGCTATAATTCTTGATAAATTTCAATTGAATATCAACCCAAGTAAGTGTGATAAGTTTCAATTTAATCATTTGTTTTACATTTTTATTCACTAATAAGGTCAACATGTAGCTCTAGTTGGTATGTTTCAATTAGATGTTTATTCTTTTGAATATTAATGACGTAATATGATCAGTATAGGTGGATCTGGATGTGGAAAATCAACAATTATTCAACTATTGGAACGATTCTATGATGTTACAAGTGGTAAAATAGTTAGTATTTCTTTAATCTATAGTTTAACTATTTAGTTATATAAAATTTGTTCATTCAATTTAGCTTATTGATGGTATTGATATTCGAAAACTAAATCTTCAATGGGTTCGTTCTCATTTTGGTCTTGTTAGTCAAGAGCCAGTTTTATTTGATTTAACAATTGCTGAAAATATAGCATATGGATTAGAGAATGTTTCAATGGAAGACATTATCAATGCAGCAAAAAGAGCTAATATTCATCAATTTATTGAGCAGTTACCTCAGGTTAAGCGATAGAAAATTATATTATGTATCAATTCCTATTGCAAAATAAATTCTTTTAGAGTTATGAAACAAAAGTAGGATTGAAAGGTAGTTTTCTGTCAGGTGGTGAGAAACAACGTATTGCTATTGCTCGAGTTCTTCTTCGTCAACCTAAAGTATTGCTCTTAGATGAAGCTACAAGTGCCATGGATTCACACAATGAGCAAGTAAATTTAATTGTTTTTCTTTTCATCAATTAAAGATTCATGTTCATTTTTCAATTTTAGATCGTACAAGAAGCTCTTGAACAAGCTGAAAGAGAAGATCCTAGTCGAACATCATTGATTGTTGCTCATCGTCTTTCAACTATTCGTTCATGTGATTTGATTTGTGTACTTGAAAGAGGACATATTGTGGAAAGTGGCACTCATACAGAGTTGACACAACGACGTGGCGCTTATTATAAAATGCTTCCTCACGACAATTTATAGTGATCGTCAGTGAATTATTTTGAAAGTGAAAATACACTTTGTTAAACATTAAAACGAACTTTGCTTGAAAAATCTGGCGCATGATAGGAATATTTTGATCAATTTTATGTACAACTTTTATGTTTGATAAGAAGTTGAATATTTAATCCAGTTACACTGTATTACATCAGTTTTTTTTAAACTTATTAGTCATATATGAAAAGAGTACAGCCAATGATGAGCTCAATAACTACTTTCGAGTTTGATTAATTTATGAAAAAACAATTAAGCATAAAAATAACTTAGTAACTGTAAACTTTCTCATGTAGTGATGATCGCCTAAAACTCAATCATGTTACAGTGATTTATTAGTCCGACTAAGTGTGAAATAATATGGCGATGAAATCGTCCAAAAAGACGATTTCTTCTTGATTTTTATTCAGTGTCGCGATTTTCTAATAACTTCTTATGATGTATATTTTACACTCTGCTCAAACGTTTTCCGGCAGTCGGATCGACTGACCACTATCATCAGTTTAATATGTGATAAATCTTATGTCCATAGCAAAAATTCTCATGAAGTTTTTCGATCTATATGGAAGCAATAAAATAGAATATTACGTATTTTTTGTTGCAGACAATACTTCCTAACTTCAACACTGTAATAAGAAAAATTTGTTGAGAAATATATTAAGCGAAACTTTAGATTGGAGGGTGTGAGTAGGGTATAGGTGTGCGGATGTTACTGTGAATTTCATACGCCCACACCCTCACTTTTTAGAGATAGGGTGTTCATTTTTTCTTGGGTATCCATCTCGTTACACCAAATTCACTCAAAATCGTCAGTTTTCATGAATATATCGATGTGTTAGACTCTTGATACCCGACTTCCAGATATCATGACATCCCTCGTAGTATTTATACAAATAATCATTTATTGCACATCTTTTTGTTAATATATAAACTTTAAGATCACCCCACAAAACGAAGTTATATATTATGCGTAGTCCTGAGCAATGGACATATTCAACCAGTCTTTGTTGAAACGATGTCCTTTGTGGTTGAATAAGACGAATGGATATTTTCTTAAAAAGAATTCGAAGAGCGTGATAAATTTTTCTTATTTTCTTCAAACGATTTAGGATACAAATCCCTTCCCTCACCGGGTGTAGTTCTTATATCAATTCCTATATTTTTGAAACGGTTAACAAAATCGCTTTCTACATCTTTATATTTCGCTTTATGATATAATGGTGCTACAACATCATCGAGAAGTAAAGCGTGTGTGAGTGTGCGTGTACAGGTGAGGTATGGCTGTGGGTCTTCTCTTCAACCATGCTAATGCACTCATAACTACACCACATATCTATATCTACACCCGATCCACAGCTATAGGCATGGTCACACGCGACATTCATACCCATACCCTAGTTTTGAAAAATTTTGCACTGTTGATTTGTGGAGGTACGTTTAGTCTTTTGATCTTTTTATTCGAATGGAAGAAGATAAAAATAAACTTAAAAAAGTAGGTACGTCAAACAGGGTCTAGTCTCTGTAAAAAGAAATTGCAACTCTATCAGACATGTTGTGGTTAAGAAAGCGGACGGAGTTTTAGCCTTTGCGATCTAGATATTGCCCAGAAGAAAGTATTTGAGAATTTGGGGTCTATGACAACTTTTGCTCTACTCATTGAGATCTATCTACCCTGAAAGTTTCAAATATTCTGAGGGATCGTTCTTCAGAAACTCCGGAAGGGAAGATTTCCATAAAATTCACTACGCTTGGCTTTATTGCATATGTAATAATCTGTTCTTCTATTTTCAATATAGTTCGTGTAATGCATCCGCTCCATCAACATTATTAAATGTAGCCTTGTTAGCCCAATATTTTGATTTCTTTGTTTGGCAAGATCTTTTATTTTCAGTCCTTTCCTAATTTTCTTCTACAACCTCTTCATTTGATACAACACTTTCCTATTGAGCAACTTGTGCTACGTTCATTTTTTTTTTCCACTCGGTATGTTGTGCATAGGATGTGCACTACATGGTATCAGGAAACAACGAAAGACAAAGTGAATCATACTATAACGCATTTTAATTTCGATGCTTACCTTTTGATGTAATTGACTTATCTTTAAATTTATTAACAAAACTATTTCATCACTAACTGATCATTTCAGTCATTTACTGATTCTATAATAATTAGGTCGGCTAATAAATAATGTCGGATTTTTTCTTTCTTAATAAAGCTGTTTAATAAACGTCTTCTTTAATTGACCTTATACTTGCTTGAAAGCTCATGTCTTGCTGATTATTTTTATATATTATACGTTGAAGCTAATTTGTAAATTGTGCAACTGTTCTATTTGTTTGTTTTATGAACAAAACTCTGGAACAAAAATCCGACAGTATTTATTAGCCGACCTAATATGTAATCTACTGGTCAGTTCATCGCTTTTGCTGAACCAAATATTTCGTTCTCCACTTTGTTTGATTTATGAAGTAGTAAAGAAAAATCTTCTGTAACTCAGACCTTCTATCGTTCTTTATTTTTTGATAAAACTAATAATCTGGTACAAAATAGTGGAAAAGCATCAAAACTGTTCATCCTATATTAGTTTAGTTCAATAAAAATAATCATTTATGACGATTAATTTGCACTTGTTGCATCGGTTTGAGTTGGTCCGAAATCTGAAAAAAAATAAAAACATTGAAATTTTCATATAAAATTAAATTTTAAATGCTATTCATATTTACATTAATTGGACAACCAGTACATTGCACAATATCATCTGTTGTATAACCTTCAGCAATTTCTATTAATGTTAAACCTTTTTCTGGATCAACTTCAAAAACACATTTTTCTGTTATAATTAGATCCACAACACCTTTGCCTGTTAATGGTAGTGTACATGATTCAAGAATTTTTGCTGAACCATCCTATATTAACAAACGAATATTGAAAATAAATTTTTGTATCTCTTACTTTAGCATTATGTTCCATTGTAACAACAACTTTAGTTCGACCACTGCCAACTAAGTCCATTGCTCCACCCATACCTTTAACTAATTTGCCTGGAATCATCCAATTAGCTAAATCACCATAATGTGATACTTGCATAGCACCAAGCATGGTTAAATCAATATGACCACCACGAATCATAGCAAATGAATCATCACTAGCGAAAAATGATGCTCCAGGAAGAATAGTAACAGTTTCTTTGCCAGCATTGATTAAATCGGGATCTTCTTCACCTTCATATGGAAATGGACCCTAGAAGAAAAGAATATTTATTAAATAGATTTCATTGTGAATACAATTATAATTGAAATCAGAGTATTCTTGTATATTTTCTTGTTAGAAAATAAAATGAACAAAGAATTTTTTTTCTATTACTTCTACACATTATTGTCGTTTCGAATCATATTTACATTATCAATACATGGTTTGTTATTCATTCTATTCTGAAAGTTTCAATGAGAATTTTCATTGAAAAAATTGCAAAGGTATCTTACGTACTCTAATGTAGCTGTCACAAAAATGTTTTCTTTGTCTTGTCTTTGTTGGTTAATACTAATCTTTGTAAGATCAAGAGGATTTTAGAGACTTTTTTTGGCAATTTTCTGCAGAAAATACTTCAAACGGAGAAGAAAAGCTTATAGAATCTTATTGATTTTATAAACATTGGTGCCAATAAACAAAAATCAGAAGAACAAAAATCCTTGATACTAGATGCATGAGAGAGCTCTGCATAATGAAGAAAATTTCATGTTGATATAAGTCCGAACCTAAAATTCTTAAGGTAGGACAAGGTTAGGATATAAGAAAGTCTTACTTTGCTGAACTCTAGTGTGTGACAGCTCTGTATCGATCATCCCGCTTGTTTCATATAAATGAAGCTGATAATCTGCTCTCTTCATCTAAGCCAGATTTGCTAATCGGCTCTTTTTATATGAGTTTGGATTTTTGAAAACCTGATTTTATTCTATGCAATATATTTCTGACAGCTGTATTTCAGCTTATGTGACTTAAAACAGAGCTTTGACAAATCAATTGGATGGACTAAACGTGATGGTATTCAATAGTCCAACTCACATAAAAAAGAAAAGCTAGTCAATGAAACTAATCATTTGACAAGAACTTGTCAATTGATTTCATTCATATAAAAAAGAGATGATCATCAGTTGATTAATTCGACTTTGACACATCATTGATCTGCGTGCTGTCACACATCCATTTGTTACAGTTACACAAAAGTACATGAGATATTGTTGTAATATTCTCAACGAGAATTTTTGCTGCTTATGACTGGAATTTTGAGAATAGAGTAAATAACAAGGCATGTTTGTTCTGTTTATTTTTCATATGGAAATATATTAGGAATTCTTTCATACTATACGCCATATGAACTTCACAATTTAACCAATTTTCTAATATCTAGTTTGTTTTGTGGAATAGAAATTTAGTTTATTTTGATCCAATTTTTGTGAAACACGATCTAAAAGGAGTATCGAAGTATAAGCGAAGAAATTCGAGTCCATCTACTTCTCCTACAGACCATGACAGAACTTGTCAATATTTGATCAAAGATCGTATATTAATAACGCATCGTTATAGTATATAAATGACTGCCTAATTGCATTTCTGAAAAATTAAGTAAAAGTATAGTGAAGAAATATGTTTCAAAATATTAAGAAGAACATATCGTCTTACGAGAGAAGTCATCCAAGTGATAAATCGTTTTTCAATCGAGAATATGTGCATTACATAGACCCAAATGAACTCTGAATACGCTGAAAACAATTCGTACAAAGAAAATTGATTTTCGAATTTCGACTTGAAATTTTCCATAGAAACAAACCTTAATGAGCAATGTTTCAGATCTTGTGACTGTTGCTATCCTAAGATACAACTATGTTAATAGTGTATTTTTTATATCGTTCATATAAATCGGCAGATTTGATGTTCTTATTCCAAGATAGAAACAAAATCACACAATCCAAAACTTTCATAATGAAATACTATGATTAAGGTCTGTCTCTATGGAAAGTTTCAAGTTGAAGTTCGAAAATCAATTTTCCTATTACTACGGCGTTCTTCCTCATTAGTAATTTCAGTTTGATTTTAAATCAAAGTTATTCAACCTTTTGTTACGAGACACTAAGATGCTGCATCGTTTATTCAAACAAACTTACCAAACCTAAAATTCCATTTTCACTTTGTAGATGTACTGTTAAACCATCTGGAATATAATTTGAAGCTAACATTGGTATTCCTAATTAATTATAAATCTATTTATATATAAATATTATCTCTTATTTTTCTCGTTACCAATGCCTAAATTTGCATACATTCCATCTTTAAATTCTAAAGCTGCTCGTTGAATAATACGTTGTCTAGTTACATCATCTTTTTTCTTTTTTGATTCAACTGAAGTTGATGTAGCTGATGTTGCTGTATGTTTACGTACAGTTCGACGCTAAAAAAAAATAAAATCGATCTTCAATTGTTGCTCCTTTTTTTTCTTCTAACATCTATTTTTACCTCAATAGGTTTTTTATATTTATCACCTTTAATTAGTCGATGTACATATATATTTGGTATATGAATTTCATCAGGTTTTAATTCTCCAACTTCAACAATTTCTTCAACTTCAGCAATTGTACATTGTGCTGCTCTACACATTGGTTGATTAAAATTTCGAGCAGATTTTCTAAAATTATTTTTTTGATAAGAAAATAAATTTAAAAAAAAATCAATATTATTTGTTTTGTTTTTCTATTTTACTGAAAAATAAGATTTCCTAAACGATCCGCTTTCCAAGCTTTGACCAAAGCAAAATCACCAACAATAGCATCTTCTAAAACATATTGCCGATTATTATAGATTCGAGTCTATTTGAAAAAGAAAAACAAACTAAAATTCTGATTGATTCAAAGAAAAAAAAATCTTTTTTTGTTGTTTTTACTTCTTTCGCCGGACTTTCAATAAGAGGTTTTTTAGTACTTTTATCATATTTAATTGGTGCACCACCTTGTTGAATTAATGTACCAAAACCAGTTGGTGTAAAAAATGCTGGAATACCAGCACCACCAGCTCGGATTTTTTCTGCTAAAGTTCCCTAAATAATTTCAATATATCATTTTTTTTTCTTTCAAAAAACAAAAGAAATTGAAATTCTACTTGTGGTGTTAGTTCAACTTCGAGCTCACCATCTGTGGAATAATAAATAGATAAAATATTCAACATAGGAAAAATAGAAACATACTTAAATATTGCCGTTCGAATTCTGCATTTTCGCCAACATAAGAAGAAATCATACGTTTAATCTTTATAAAGATAAAAATGATATTTAGAGAAAATCTTTTCTGTTTTAATATTTAACCTGTTTTGTTTTTAATAATAAACCGAGGCCAAAATCATCAACACCACAATTATTTGATACAATTGTTAAATCTTTTTGACCAGTTTTAAGTAATGCTTGAATTAAATTTTCAGGAATACCACATAGTCCAAAACCTGAATAAATAGAAAAATGTCATAATTTAAAAAAAAAATACATATATATATATAAAGAAAATAGTACCTCCAACAAGTAATTTTGCTCCATGTGGAATATCTTGAACAATTTCTTGAAAATTAGTATAGATTTTTTTTGATGAACTTGTTGTCGATAGACTTCGTAAGAAAAGCTATACAAAACAAGCATGATTATTAATATCAATTAGATTTTTATTTCATTATACTTGATTTAATGTTGAACGAAATAAGGGATATGCTGCTCGAGCTAACATAGTTTGATCTCAAAATGAGAAAAAAAAAATAAACAAATAAGAATTTTATATATTTATTTTGTATTATAAGTTTACAATAAGTCCGACAGAAAAAAATAATAATTATCGATTAGAAATCACATTGTGTATATAATAAATAAAAGATTGAAAAGTGAGAAAAAAAAAATGGTACGGAATGTGAAAAACAAAAGTAAATGAAAAAAAAAGATATATATATTATGATATGGATTTCATTAAATCACTGTTTATAATAAATGACCGACCAATACGAAGTAAAAATTCTCGTAATATATATCGTAATTCAGGCTTTAAATCGAATACAACTATTTCAGAAATAAGTGAATAAATTTCTATTGAATAATATTTAAACTATTATAAAAAAAAAAAGAAACAAGAAAAAGAGAAATATAAAATTATTTAAATAAATTTATAAATCATACTTGTTCTTCATTAAGTTTTAATAATTTTGTTAATAAAAGTATAAATACACTAGTCCATGCATCACGATGATTTTCAGATTGTAATGTTAAATAATATTCAAAACAATCACGAGTTAATCTAACATATAAAATAGAGATTTTACAATCTTATAGATAAAAACAAAACAATTATTTGCGCCAATGAAATGTTTTCTAGATAGAGTAGCTCGTACGTGTGTTTAGGTGTTATTTTGTTATTCTGCTCGTTCTATGCTGTGCTTAAATTCGGCTACGTGGTCATATGTAAAATATACTTGGGTACATTTTTTCTTTCTCCTTTTACTGCTGACAATCGCAATCGGGATCTTTAGTTCTTTGTATATACACTGTTTTAATACTATTTTCTTATTAATTGACATAGTAAACAACAAATTGAGACAAATATGGCTGCATTGTATATACGAAGAATCCTCGTTCGCGATCAGAAATTTTCAGATTTTATATTCTTATTTGGTTTTTTTGTGATGCTCCATATACCGTACAATGTCTCTTCTATCTACTGGATATATTTCAAAAACTAATGTATTATTGTAAAAGTCCAAAACATGGAAAATATGGAATCTTTTCGCTGAAAAACATTAAAATTCACAGATTATTTTCCTGTTTTTGAAAAGAAAGATTCAACCAACTGGAGTACATCCGATCGAGCTAAAGCATTTTTCTACTTATACTAAAAAGTGTTTAGAGTGGCTACTTTTTCAGGATTTAACAGTATGCAATCGAAATAGTGTCCAATATCTATAAAAAAAAAATTTTTTTAACCTTATTAGATGTATTTTACCTGAGGAAAACAGAACGAGAGTCATTTTTAGTCCTTGCGACCTCTATATTTCCTAAAGGAAAGTATTCGAAACTTTCTTCTACAAATCTTATTTGGAAGAATTTAGTTCTAGAAAAGATTGTCTACAAATCATATGTGTTTATAAATAAGAAAACAACGTATGAATTAGCTCGCACAAAAATAAATGTTTTTTTTGAACTTCTGTTACCATACCGAATCCGTCACAAGAAATTTGGTTGGATTCTGTCCTGCCAGTAAGGCATAAAAAGCGTTTTGCCCTTGACCTGACATTAGAGTACAATCAGGCAGGTCCTATAGATTTACCTACTGTCCGGAAACAAACTTGATCATCTGAAGACAACCTCAAGGTCCGTCTATTTCAACTCCGAACGAACGTTATACGATTCTAATAGAATATTAATATAAATAGATGATATCTATCAATCAATAATAATAGTTATACAATAACAAACAACGTAGAGTATATGCATGAAACCAATGGAAATGTTTCCACAGAAAGAAAGAAAACGATCTACTAAAAGATATTGTCTTTTATCTAAACATTGATCATTTCACTATTTTTTTTTTGCTTTCACTTTTCTTTCTGTCTCTATTCTATTTATAGAAAATAAATCATAGCTAAAAGGAAAACGTAAACATTGTCACTAAGATCCATAGGAAATTCACTATAAATAAAGTTTGTCTGTAGCAAAATCTACTACTATAACTGTACACGTGATTAAAAGAATATTTGTTATCTAAGTTTTGGTACAAAAGTAAGGTGGAGAAAACAAAGTTCTCGTAATTGTTGAAACGTCTATTTATCTGACATGAAAACGTCCTATTTTAATAGAAATCAAAATTTCTAACATTTAAAAGAGGGATTATGAAATCATCGAGTATAAAAGGCATTCGATACCGATGTCTAAAATCGCCAATGGCAAAACTTTACCATCCAATAACTTTTCTTTGAAAAGTTAGTCAATACTGACTTTTTACCAGTATCATAAAAAAATAGAAATTATAATACTAAAAGATAGAGAATTAAAAACTAAACAAAATGAGCTATTTGAATATAATATAATGTCGACTGACTCATGTTTTATAAGGTTCACATGAATGAAAATTAGTTCTTTTGATGAATCTAAAATATCGACTTTATAACAGTCTATCTCCTGTCGGAATTAAGAATCAGACAGTATCAAGCTAAATTTGATATATATTATGCAGCTTTTTATTCTCTACGAAATGAAAAAAAAATATATTCAAAAATAAATGTTATATTTGGAGCGAAACGAGGTTCATCCATCTCCTGTACAGTGATTTTTTAATAGAAAAACAAACATCTTCAGTGATTTTCATTGTCATTACACGATTGTACAACAAAATAAATGTGATGTTTGGAATCACCGTTAAAAACTACATTGAATTAAATACACTTTAAAGAAATTTTTTTCCTACGAAAAATTGACCCCTGAGCAAAATTTTAATCAAATAAAGTCGTTGAGGACCACAAATGATTTTTTCGCAAAAAAAAATTTCTCTAAAATGTACTTGATTCAATGAAGGTGTTAACGCTATTTTAATTTATGTTTTTTTTCTTATGATAGTGGTAAAAAGTTGGTATTGATTAACTTTTCAAATAAAAGCTATTGGAAAGCAAAATTTTCGAGTTGGTGGTTTCAGACATCCATACATTAAATGCACAAAAAGAAGAATTTTTTATCGAATGTCTTGTATATCCGATGGTGTCACGATTTCTCTCTTAAATAAATGTTGCAATAATGAAAATATTTTTAATACTAACTTGAGTATTCGTCGTTTGAGTAAATCATTTGAATTAAAATGTTTTTGATCACTGTATAAACGGAAAAGAATACGGAATGCACATGCAATACTATTTGTTTCTTGTGTTAATAAATTTGGTTTTGCTTTGCCTCGATATCCTTTAATACAAAAAACAAAAAAGAAAATAATATCTTTTCTTATTCATTGATTTCTATTTCTTTTAGTTTTACCAGCTTTCCATAGAAGATTTCTTTGTTCATTATTAGAATTAAATGTACGAGCAAACATATGTGATTCAATTAAACAATCAACAAGTAACATTAAATGATCAAAACTCATATATGAATACATGCCATAATCATTATGTATATCATCGGAATAAGTAATATAAGTTAAATTTTCTTGTCCAACGGATGTATTTGCTAAGGCCTTAAAAAAGAAAAATATTTCAATGGAAAAATAAGAAAAATAAAAATGACATAAAATAAGAGCCAAACAAATGAGCGCATGCATATATTTTTTTTGTTTCTTATCTATACCTCTGATTTAACTGAAGTAGAATTCTAAGGTCAATATGTTAGTAAGATAATGTTAACAAATAAAAACAAACATATATATATATATGCACACTTACATGTGCTATAGAAATATATTGTAAATCTTCTTTTTTACTTGTTGATGGATAAAAAATAATATTATCAATTGTTTGAATAATTTCTATTTGTACAATACATTTTATTGATAAAATTTGAAATTGTAAAAGATCTGAATTTGTTTCTTGAATTAAAAAAAATAAACAAATCAATTTTACATATGAAACTTTCGTTTTGTTTTTTCATATACTTGTTCGTTCGCTATGTCGAGTATTAGAATTTAATTCTTGTTGATCAGATGTCGTACTATTTACACTACTTAAACTACCACCTCTTATCATACGATTATGTTGACTTGAAGCAGATTCAACTGCTGTATAATCAAATGAACTATCTGTACGTTCAAACATCTAAAATATTCAAAAGAAAGATTAAAATATTTTTATTTATGAATCGAAATAACTTACAGCTGTTTCATTAATTGTTAACATTCCTGATGATTCACTTTCAGGTCGCCATGTCAGGAGCCTAGAATCAAGATAAAATTAAAAATAGTAGCAAAGGATTCAGCTTGCGTCACAAACTGAAAAGGTGGTATGTATTAAAAGAGCATTTCATTTCTAGAAGGGCTCAACTAGGCATGCACTGAACTCAAACTCTAACTCGATGTTTGGAAACTATCCAACTAGTTTCGATAGTGTCGGATGTTTGCCCAAACGTTTGTTGAGGTTTATGAGCAATCATAAAAATAACCTAGAGTTCTATTTAGTTCAAGTTCGAATATTTCTGAACATTGTTGCATTGTTTTAGTATACCTGCAGACCGTCAGTTTATTCCATTGCGTGTGAAGCCTTCGACACATTAGAAAGAAAGTAGAACAGTTACTCCCAGGGTGTAGGAAGTGGCTGTGCCTCTGAGTCTAGATCTTCTCTTCATCCATACCCACACGCTCAATGTTCGTTTGTATCATAATCTGAAAAAAGTTCTTTAAATTCTCTATACGAAAAGACCGTTTTCTTATGGTCAAGGACCTAAGTGACTCAGTGTTCATTCTCACGGATTACACACGAAAAGATCTTTCTAAAATAGGGACATATTCGGTAAAATCTCGTCGCGTATTAATTAAAAGACCTCTTCGTCTTTTCACTTTCTATTAAAAACTTAGGAACGTTTCTATCACAAAGCAGTGCATTCGTAATCGAAGCAAACATATGAAGTTAGCTTGAGATTAATAACTATGCTAGTGGTACATTTCACTGTGAACGAATTCTATCTAAACTATTCAAATATTCAACATAATTGTCATTCTACGCGTGTGAAATAAGTGAAATAAACTCGTTTACTAACAATGCATCATATGCAAGTCTGAAATTCTTTCTCTCGGATTACTTCTACTTGCTTTTTTTTAATTGACTGATAATATGATGATTTTGATAAATATTTATAATGATTTGTTCAATTAAATAACTTACATTTCAGGTAAAGTTGAACGAAAAACTTCTAATATACAAGTACAAAATTTTTCCCAAATATTTTGAGTAAAATGTTGACCACAAGCAATAACAAAATTTTCTAGACAATTAGTTCCTGATTTTGCTAATTGTTCATTATCTATAAATATAAATTACATTAAAAGATTTTGAAATTTTGATTTTTTTTTTTTTGTATTAAAAATATTTTACTTTGATTAATACACCATTTTAATTGAGAGTATAAATCTTCAACAACTGATTCAGGTATAACATCATAATATTGAGTAAATACATCAACAATAGCATATAATGCATGATTACATGTTGTTGTCATCCATTCAATTTTCTAATAGACAATTAAAAAGAATGAATTATTCGAAGAAAAAAAACAAAACAAAGAAATTTTAATTATACCTCTGCTTGTGTATCAGGTAATTTCATATTATCAAAAATACGAAAAACTACATTGAATAATTCAATCCACCAATGTTGAGTAAAACCTTCACCGTAATTTTTCATTATTTCAAACATGACAGTTAACGCTCTAAGAAAAACAAAGTCAATATTCAAATCAAACTTGGATTCTTTTGTTTTTGTATTGAAAGAATCTTATCAATCAATTTTCATTGTAAAAAAAAAACAGATCGTTTCTTAAGTCTTCAATTCGACAAATAAGAAAATTCTTTCAAAGTCAAGTACATATTTGATTTGCGATCTTGATCATCGAGAAGAAAAAAATACACTTCAGCTATAATAGTTCGCATAAATTTTATATATCTATTACCAGTGAAATATATTTTCTTACGATGAACATTAGAGGAATGGATATGATGAATTCTAACCATTCATCCATAGTAAAAGCTATAGATCTAAAATTTTGTTGTTATTTACTACTGAGTAGATACAATAATCTGTCAAAAGCAGGTCGACGAATACAGAGTCTATTAAATATCTGTTTGATCTGAGAAGTTGCAAAGAGTTTGCTTTTACTGAATGTAAGAACGAGAAATTTTATAATCATTTCATAACGTCTAAGATAAATAGAGCATGTCGAATTAAAAGTTTTTGATAGTCAAGACAATGATTTCTATTAAAATGATTCAAACATTTAAATTTTCATTATCATTGAAAATATCGCTTAAATTTTTCATAAAGAAAATTTAATCGATTTCATCAGAAATCTTCGAAAGAACTCGTTTTACGAATCAAGACTAGATCTTTGTTTTTTTTTGTATTTTTCAAATTTTAATCTCCAAAATTTCTTATTGACAAGAATCTAATTGATTTGCTAATTTCTACTCTATATAACATCATCTAAAATCATAATGCTATACCTTGTTCTCACATCAAGTTTACATCGACTAATAATACACGATAATTCAAATAGAATAGGAAACCATCCTTTAACCCAAATACGATCTTCTTCAGATACATTAATTAAATCTTCTCCAGCATGTTCACGAAAAATCTATAAAAATAATCCTTAATTTTTTCAAACTAAATTTAAAGAGAAGAAAATTACTTGTGGTTTTTCAGCAACATATTTTGCACATTGTCTTATTAATCGTATTGCTTCCATTGATGTATCAGGAAATGAAATATTACAAGCAAATTCTGATAAACATTTAACAGCATCTTGAAAACTATCAAGTACTGATGCAAAATAACGATCAAAAACAACACCTAGTTTAATAGAAATAAAAGAAACAACAAATATTGTTAGTCCACGTTCTTTGCAGCTAAAATGTGGAACTCTCATGTATTCTTTAGCATCGTTATACTAATACAAAATACGTCAAATAAAAAAATCTCTAGCAGATTATTGTTGTTTTTCTAGGATAATCAATCGCACGGGAAACGATCTATCTTATTTTTCACACTCTCAGAAAATGTATTTTCAATCAGAAAAATTGATACTCCTCCCACACGGTTCAAAATATAAGCCATACTTCTATTTTTGTTTTAAAGGTCTAAATAAGAGTAAATTTTTGTAGGATCGTATGTTTTTTATAATTGATTTCTATGTTGAGAAAAGCGAGATTTAGTGTTGTGAAGTGACATATTGTTTTTTTGCTTATTTTAACACCATATGTACTAAAATGAACAGAAGCGAATTTCAAAAATTCTGTTCGGATAAAAACTGCGCACAGATATTAGCGTTAATTTGAAAGATAATTTTTTATTTGTGCAAAAATCAGAAACTGCTTCACTTAGAACATTCACAATATTCGATGAAGGGTTTTCTCCATCGCTAAGGAGATCTGGAAAATAATTCCGAAGCCTATTGTCCTCAGTTACCAAGGATAGGTACCCAACGAGCATTGACCAGCTTCTTCCTTTGCTAAGGAAAACATATCCATTATTCTCTGACTCTTAACCCCCTCCTGTTCCCATGAAGGGAAGGCTATAGAACCTCGACTTGAAATTTTCAATCACTATATAAAACATAATGTGAGTTCCACAAAAAAGATCTAAAAAAAACTTCGAGTTTTATGACATACCAACAACAATTGTACATGTTTGAAAAGCTAATTCAACAATTTGTACATCTGTATCAGTAGCAGCCATTTGAAAAACACTAAATATATTTTTCCAACCTGAACGAATATTTTTTGCTTGTGCATCAACAAAATGTGTTATACAACGAACAACCATATCACGTATAGTTGATGATCTATTCAAAATATTAAATATTTATATTTACCAACAAAAAAAAATAAATACATACGAATTTTTTTTCATAATAATTTCAAATGGTTTAAGAAATTCTTTTTGAAAACGAAAATTTGGAAATTCACCTTTTTCAAGAAATTTCATTGATAATTGTCGTAAAGAATCAACTGCAAAAAATGATACGTCTTGTAATGGATGACAAGCAGCCTATCATTTTAAAGATATAAAATTGAATTTTATTAACAAAAACACAAAAAAAAAAGTATAACAAACTTTATTAAAATGTTCACCAACTATTTCCCATATTCTTGACCATTGTAGTCGAATACGACCCATATTATAATAGGATATTTCAACAACTTTTAATAAACTAAACATTCGTGGTGGATTTGAATATAATTCATCCATTGATACGTGGCATAGACTACGAACAAATGCCACTGAAAGACAAAAAAAAAACAAAACAAGAAAGAAAAATATTTGATAAGAAAAAAAAAAAAAAGTTTCCTACCAATTGCATCACCATCTAATCGCGCTGATCCAGAAAAAATACGATCAACAGAAACAATAATACTTTGTGAACTTGTTTCTTGAATTTGACCTTGTGCAGATTGTAATCGCTTGTTTAATTGTCCTGTAAAAAATGATTTGAAAATGTAGAAAGACAATAAATTGTAATCATTTATTTAATTATTAAAGATAATTTCAAAAATCCAATAGGTTGTTTTTCATATTTGACAAATTTCAAACCATGTTCACATTATTTATTAAGTTGAAGATCACAACAGAGGGATAGTCTAATATAGATATCTTCTCCTTCAAAAACTTAAATGTTCATACGTACTATTTCAATAGAAGTTATCATACCAACAAAGTACAATAGTAAGCGTATGTACAAATAGACTACTGAACGGATAACATACTCAATCATAACAATTGACGTTGAATAAAACCAAAAAAAAAATGAAATTATTATTTGATTTCAATGTAAAGTGTTATTTTCTCAGTTGATTACAGCTTTTTCGTTCTTGATCCAAGTGCAACTGCTCAATCGGAATCACTACTATCGGACTTCGATAATAGAATCGTTTATCATGGTTATCTATATTTAAAACGACAAATCTCTGAACAATCGTATTGAAACTAAGCTCTCGATGAGAAATAAAAAGGTTCATTCGTTTCAAGTTCAGATTTATACCGTTTTAATTCAAAGCTTTATACTTATAGTTAAACTACAATTCGAATCTGAAAAGTACATGTTCAATGCTAAAAGATTTTAAATAAAAAAGCGTTTAAAACTCAAAGAATTTCAGCTATCTATGTTGATTATTCTCAGAAAAAAAAAGTCGATACAAATCTATTTCTTATTGTTCACTCTTCCATCGTTCTGTTCTCAAAGCATTCAATTGAAAAGAACATTATTTTATCGAAAAACAAAATCTACAATTAATTGGTAAATAAGATTCCTTATTGAAAATTATCAAATCAGCAGTGATATCAAAATCTTCCATTATACAAAACAGTTTTAGTTTAATTTACACAAATAATATCAAATAAGAGTATATTATAGTAAATTTCACTTCAGATTTTTGTGGATTCGTATTTAGACAAAAGCTAAACTTTTGAATCTATAAGAAAACGACAAATACAGAAAGTAATAAACATTCACAATAAGTTTTCTTTTTTGTGAAACATAATCTAGATAGAATTATCAACATTAGTTCCATTGTCTTTCGTATTTTAATCTCGTAGAAATTGTCTTAATAGATTTGTTTTCTAAGTAAATAAATTAAAATGATAAGAATTTAATTTTTCACATACCTTTCTCAGTATGAAAAAAGTTATCAAATGGTAAACTAAATGTCATTGATGTACTATTCGTTGGTATATTCAATTGATGATGATGATGATGATGATGTTGATTTGAAACTGACATTCTTGCTTTATTAACATTAACACCAAACAATTGTGCTAATTCTAATTGACTAATACATTTTAAAATCTAAAAAAAAAACAAAGAAAAGAAAATTTTCTTTAATTTAAATTATCCTATTACTTACATCATACCAAGCTTCATCAAGATAATTTCCATCAGTTTGTGCAACTGATATTAATATTTTAAGACATTCAACATTTTTTGCTTTTATTTCCATAACATGCGATGTTGCCGTAAGTAATGTAAAACGTGATAATGCTTGAATAAATGCATTACGTTCAAGCTAAATTATTCAACAAACAAAAAATTCTATTTGAATAAAATATTTTTTTTAATATAATCATACCTCCATATGAAAAATACAAGCTATACGAATAGCATAACTTATTCCAGTTAAACATAAATTTGTAAGATCTATATGATCACTGTCTTGAAGATTAACACTAAATGCTGCTAAACATGGTGACCATGCTTTCTAAATAATGCAAAAATTTTCAATTAAATTAAAACAAAAAACACGAATTATATTTACTTGAAACATAGGTCGAACATGTTCTAAATGTTTTGCTATTGTAAATTCGTCACCTACTGTACCAGCATTAGCCATTAAATCCCGTGCTATTAATTCAACATCTTTCATTTGTATATTAAATAATAATTCTCGTTGTTTATCATTTATTATATTGTCTTTAATACCACGTTTTGTTGTTGTTGTTACTTTAAGTTTAATTTCTTCATTTTTAATTTCATCATAAATTTTTGATAAAAATTCTTCTGGTAAATCACGACTTTCATTTATACCACGATTCATTTTTATATATTGTTCTTTAGTCATTTTTTTCTTTACCTATTGTAGGTTTTTTTTTGAAAGAAAAAACAAACAAACAAACAATATTTCAATGTTTTATTAATATATTTTGACTTACATTGATACTATGTAAATCTGTTGTAAGCATTATAACTGAATAAGCAAGAACATATGCTGCATCAGCACTGGCAAAAATTTGTAAACTAAATTGAAATATTTCTTTGAGAAATAAAATATCTTTTATAAATAGAAAGTGTTTCGTTTTCTTTTTTCTGAATCTCTATTATTCTTGTTCAATCTAGATGATTTAACTCCTTTTGATCTGTCGTAATATGTGTTGAGAAAATTTAGAGTCCTTCCATATATATATATATAGCATTTTTACTATTTAAGAGAAACCATTTACGAGAGAACTTACCCAATGAGACCTACAAATCGAGATAGTTGCAAGACAAAGATGATATTTTTGAACATCTGAGATCCTACACTTAGGGAAGTTTTCTTATTTGTTGTGTCTTCCCTTCAGATATAATACTCAATAGCAAACGATATTCTTAAATATTTTCTGATCATACTCTTAGACTAAAAGATATATTTGTCGAAATTTTAGAAATAAACTGATTGATTAAGATTTAATATTAAATAAGTTCACCTATAAGCTGATTGCTATTTCTTGACTTAAGCAGATACTCATAATGCAAAGGGAAAGAGTTTGATTTTGTCCTTACTTACAAAAAAATTACCTTAACTAACAATCAGTGTTTGAACTCATATTGGGCCCATAGGCAGATCTCAGTGAGACTATAGCAAAAGCCTAAAAGGATTCGTCCCTATTGGTCTTTCTCGCCGATTTATGATTAGTTTAATGGATTTGCGATTCATTTATAGGTAGTGTCCAAAAACTCGAATGATAGAATTTTGATCTAAAGTTTCGTTTATAGATGAGTCTAGTGATTCTTAGAATGTTCTAAAAGTTTTAAACGAAAAGAGTGTTCCTTCGCCAAGATATTGAATTTCCAAAAATCGAACTCATCTGAAAATTCAATAATTCGACGAAGAAACATTTTTTTCACCTGAAACGGATCGAAAATCTAGTGAACCGATCATAACTCGGCGCCGAAGGCTAATGGAGATAAAACCTTTAACGCTTTTGTTATTCCCACTGAGACCTACCCATGGGTTCAATATGAGGTCAAACTGCAGGTATTAATTGAGGTATAATGAAACATGATTTCAACCGATTACTTCCTATGTCATTGAATATATTCAAAGACAACTTTGATCCCAGAATTGGATATGCGTAGGTTTGTAAAAAAAGACTCCCTCTACGTAATTGTGTATGTATTACCTAGTTTCATTGCATACCATCGGAATATCAATAGAGAATTCCACCTTCGTTATACCCGTAGTAAAATGCAGTGAAGGTGGCGCCCTCTGTTGATATCTCAACAATATGCAATGGAGCATACACCATTAGATAGACGAAGTCTTACTCTACAAATCCATACATATCCCATTCTAACATCAAAAACTACTATAAAACTTATAATCTCCTGGTTTCCATTGCAATAGTAAAAACACTTAATCGCTAACTACTTTTATTTTTCACTTAATATAATTCTAATCATAACAGACCGAAGCATTTCATTTATGTTCCAATAGACATACCATTATTTTAAGATATGTTTTCCTAATGGTGAAAATCATAGAGTTATTTTTTACTTTCATTTAGTTCGAGACAAATAATCAAAAGAAAAAAAAACAAAACCGTCTATTTTCTTACTTCGGATTACATTCAAAAAATCTTCCAGCAAATTTTTCCATTAATCTATCAATTTTTTGTGCTTCACCAGGTAATCGAAATCCAGCTAAAAATTTTCTTAATGCTGCTAAAAATTCCATTTGTGTAAAATCAAGTTGATCAATATATGCATACATAATTTGTTTATGACGTTTATCCTCTTCACCCAAACAAACTCCAATAACTGTTTTATCTAATAAATCTTGATATGAATGAAACAATTGTGCTATATCTTCTGGTTCATTATTTAAAAGATTTTTATCAATTAAAAATTCTAATCCTTTTTTAGGATTTTGATTAAATAAATCAATTCCTTTTTCAAATAATTCTTTACGTTGACGAATTAATTCAAAATCATTTATATTTTCTGATGATTGTGAAGAATTTATTGAAGTACTTGAATCTGTACGACGAATTCCACTACCAACATAACCCGATGATGAACGATTACTATCGTGATCATATCCATTTTCATTTAATGGTTTAGTATCAGGACCTAAGAATATACAAAATGATTTATATGAGAAAGCAAAAAACAACAAACCTAAATTGCTTTGCAGATGTGGATTAACATATAAATCTTTACTCCAGTCAACCATACATTTTAATATTGATACAAGACATTCAAGACCTTTCATTCGTAAATTATGTTCTTCTGTTGAGCTACAGCCTATTTAAAAAAAAACAAAAGTTTAAATAATTTATGTTTCCGATACAAAAAAGAAATAGATAAGTTTATAGAGAGTCTATGCAATAAATAATGAATAGATTTAATTCCTATGTCTTATAACGTATTCTAGACTACTATTTGAAGCTACTCAAGAACAAAAGTACTGATGAATCTGTCCTGCTATCTTAAATTGAATACAAGGTATAGATAACATGTCAAGTTATCAATGTTCGTATATTTTATTACTACCATGATCAATTATTAATTTCAATGCTGCTGGTATTTTATCAAACATTCGCTGACATAAATAATATTTTTTAACGACCCCTTAGTATTTTGCATCGGCCAAACGTCAGTTTGTTTCGCAGAACAATCTTTTTTTCTTTAGTCACCATTCAATAGTCACATCGGGCTCTAATCCATAGCCACCTGTGCTTTTTGTTTATGATCTTGAAAAATTATATTTCGTAAACAAGAACAATTCACTAGGTGTACTTTCTGCTACAATAGTCAATATGAATTTTACACATTTGTCGCTAGTAAAATACATTTTACAATGAACACTAAAGGGTTGGTCTAAGGAGTTTCATCCGCTCATTTACTAAAATAGATGTTTACGAAAATATATCAATTTAGATTATTGGACAATTTCTAAAAATAGTACATGATAATGTTGTTATATTTTCTCATTCATATTACAAGCTATAAACCTAAAACTTTGTAGGTATTAAGTACTAAGTAATTACACTTATCTGTCAAAGCTGCAAAGAGTTTGCTTTTGCCGGATGCAGAAACGATGTGGTTTAAAATCTTTTTAGAACTTCTAGGACATCCTTTACAAGCAACAATTTGTTTCTTTGTTACATCACATGTCTAAACTCTTCACAATGGATCTGGTCAAAGAAAATTTCATATTGATTATAGTTGATAGTCTATATATAAAATAAACATTGTCTCTCATTTTTCTGACAGTGATTCTTTTAGTTTTTTGAGTATTTTCATAGATAAAATCATATTTGAAATTCGCTAATTTTTTTTGTTTTTGAATAGTTATACCCAATTCTTCTGCTTGTCGACCTTGTGCTGCACGTGAAAGAACAATTACAAGACGTTCGAATACATTTCCTGATCGCATTGAACAATCATAATTAATAAATAAATCAACAATGATTTGAGCATCTATTTAACAAAAGAAAACAAATAACCATCAAAAACAAAAACAAAAAAAAAACATCAAAATTACCTGCACAAATTTTAGTTAATGTTTGAATAACAAGCCACTTATGACGAAATGAACTTGTTGATGTTTCGAGTATAGTTAAAAATATTTCACGAAATAAAACCTATTTATTATTTTGTATAAATTCGAAAATAACAAAAACAAAACAAAAAAAAAATTTTCTTTCATTTACTTCAATTTGTATTTTTAAATGTGCTTTAAATTTATCAAGTAATTCAACAAAATTAAATAGAGCCATTTCAAATAATTCTGGTATTGATGAAACACCATTACGTGATAATGATACACATAAATTTGTTTTAATAATTTGAAGAAAATCTTCTGATGTACGAAATATTGGACCTGATGTTTGAAGTATTTGCATTATTAAACGTAAAGAAAATATTCGAGATTTAAGATCCAAATTAGTTCTATGAAATAGAAGTATATTCGGTTGGTTTTTTCTTTTCTAAATAATTTCATTATTTTACATACTTTGGATCTGTATTTCCTTTATCTTTAATATCTCGATCAGATAATTTACATAAAGCACGAAAAACATAATATGCATTTTTAAAATGATTATCAGCAGATAATTCATCAGCTGATAAGGAATGTGACATGTTTTTTCCTATAGATGATGATTCATCAATCGATTGAGAATCTAAATAATAAAATTTCAAATAGAATTTATTGACCTAGAAAATAAAAACTTGCGAGAAAACTATTTCAAGTAATGAATCGCTTTTGAGTTTGAACTCTACATAAAGTAGAACATAATGAGATATGAAAGCCTCAACAGAGTGGATGTCTTTAGACCTTATCTCGAGAGTTATAACCACTTTACGTGAAACTCAAACTATGGCGGGTATTTATTAACAAATCTAATGGCGATATTTCAAACGAAAATTTAGCTCACAGGTGAATCTGTTTTTTGATAGTTCAATATTTCACAAAGGAAATATTCTTTTAAGTTGAAATTTTCAGAACATTCTAGTCACAAGTAGACTTACCTGTGAGCTAAAGTTCAGATTGAAATACTGTTATTCGATTGATTGGTACATACCATGTCATAGCCTAATATTCATATAAGATGGCTGTAAATTTGGAGATAAGGTCTGAGGACATTCATTCTTTTAAGGCTTTTCATATCTCACTAGGGTCTACTTCATGTATAGAGTCCGAACTCAAAAGCGATTTATCAATTGAAACAGTTCTCTCGTTAGATTTTTTCTAATTACGAAGAAACGAATACAAATTCCAAACTGTTTTGATGTAGTTATATCAAGAACAAAACATAATAAATGACTTTATCTTGAGCAATCATTAGAAATCATATTGACAAACAGTAAAATATTCCTACAAAGTCTCTAAAACCTTATCCAATTAAATCAATTGACACATGTTTCAGCCATTCATAGCTTCAAATCTTTATTACAACAAAAAATATTTAGTGATCAAGAAATGATTATTTGTTCTAAATTTTTCATAATCATTTAGCTAGATTTCGATAAGTAGTCGCCAATAGTCGATCTGAAAATTTCCAATTAATGCACAGAATTTTTCTTAACTCAATTTAAACTATTACTAGAAGAACTACAAAAACTACTACTCACATCGACACCTATCTACCAACGACAAAAAGGTTGCGAATTGTATTTTTGATGGATACCTCCATGCTTAGTCAACTGCAAGAAACACAAGACTTTTAGAAATTTACTCAATAAATCATGGTGCTAAGACCAAAATACTGAAAAATAGTGAGCGGTCGTTGATGTTTTTAAGTATATTGAGTAAATTTGAATATTTTTTTTATCAAAATGATCAGCACAGTGAGTTCTATAGATACAAAAAAAATCAACTGAGAAGTTTCTACTTTTTGCATTTGACTCTCCGTGGAAGTATCCATCAAAAATACTCTTTTATTGTTTTTCACATAGGTAACAGATAATAGTTAGGTTGTTTTGAACAAATCATATCCATCAAAACAAATCCAGAAGAGAAAACTAAAAAAAGAAGGTGACATTCTTTGCCTAATTCAATCAGAAAAAAATCTCCTCTAAATCTGGATCTAATCCAGAAAAAGAAGTACCGGAAATAGATCGGATATGCAAGGACTCCGACTAAAAGAATCTTAGTTCGACAAACCTAGCGCTCGTCGAATCTGGATTCGAACCGTACTCCTAATTTCAACGATCTTGTTTTTTTATCTGAACCTTCAAGTCACGTCGAAGATGCGAGGTAGTTTTTTATCGATTATTTGTTGTCTGCTACTAACACACCTTACACACTTCTGCGACAATCTTGATGATGATCTTATAATACTGAAGTTATAATTGGCTGTTACTTTTAGAATATGACCCTTTCGGTCGGTTCGAACAATAGATTCTCGACACATTTCTAACGTTAAATTATATACGAAAAGATAGAAATAACAAATTTAGTAGATTTTCTGTTTAGTTTATTGCGTTCATCGATTCTCTAACTTTATGTTTTAAACTGATATGATGAATTATTATTTTTTTAAATAGTTGATTTCATCAAAGAGAATAATTTTTTTTTCTCTGAATAGAAAAAAACAACACTAAGATTGCTTTACATTGGATCAGATTACGAAGATGAGTCATCACGGATATTTTTATCAAAAAAATAAAAAGACAATATAATCCCAATAATAATATACCTCGATCATTTTGTAATATTTCACTATTAATCTCTTCTGGTGTAGATTGAGTATCTTCAATAATATCATTAGTTGATAATGAACTATTTGTTCGTTCTTGTGTTGCTTCATCTAAATAGATATTTTTTTTTGTTTTTGTTTATTCTCTAATTGAAAAAAAACACAAAATAAATTCATCTTACCATAGACAATTTTCTCAACAAGTTCTTCAAGAATTTCTTTAATTAATATTTGTTCTTCATCATAATCATTTACTGTTACATTTATATTTTTATTTTGTTTACGTTCCTTAACTAAACTCTAAATAAATAAATATTTATTGTTTTTTTTTCTTTAAAATAAAATAATTTTCAAACCATTTTTTGTTCCATTTTAGAAAAAATTCCATTAAGTATTTGTGAAAGACAACCTTGTGCTGTTGCTTCATTAATTTTTGAACGACTTGTTAAATAAATATTAAAACATGTTTTAACTATTTGTAAAACACTACGTTGATGAATTTCAATTGTTTGTGATGTCATTATAGTTAAACAAATTTTTATTATTTGTAATTCAACTTTTTCTTCAGTTTGTATACCACGAAAACACGCACATATAACAGATACCATTCGATCTATTAATAATTTCGTTTCATCTGTTGGATCAATAATATTACCAATTAAATGACCATTTAAAAGAAGTTTCTAAAGAATAGAAAAAAAAAAAAAAAAAAATTTATTTTTATTTTGAAAATATTTACTTGAAGACAATCAAGTGACGTATCAACCATTCGAGAATGATTTGATGCACAAGCTAATTCAAATGGAAGAAAATAAGTGTCATTGATAGTTGATATACTTAAAACAAAGCAAAAAAAATTTGATTATAAATATTAAAAAAAAACAACAATTGAATTTACTTAGTAGGTTGAGGATCTTTAGTTAGAGAAGCTGGAACGAAAACAAAAAACAAAAAAAATATTTTTATTGAATTATTAGAAAAGAAAACTAACCAAGAGCTGTTTCACATGCACGTTTTACTTGTTGATATTGTGATTTTTTAATATCTTTTTCACTTAATAATTTTTCAAGAGCTCGTTTTAAGAACATATCATTATTATCGATATGTTTTGTTGTAGACATACCACCACCTTTAGGATTTTTTTGAGCCATTGGAATAATGCTAAAAAAAAGGAAGGAATAATTAGTTCAAAATTTTTTAAACATAGAAATAAAATAGCAAATAAATATTATGTAATTTATTAATCAAAGTAAAAGATCGGTTTTTTTTATATAGTTGAATTGAGAAAATAATTATCGATTTCACAGCGTTTTCCGTTTTCTTAGTGAAAACTAAAAATAATTTGTCAAAGATACGATCATATTGTGAAATTTATGATAGAATATATTCCACATTATGTAATTTACATTAAGATAAAACTAATAAATATTATTTCACGATGTCAAAAATTTCTAACATAAATTGAGAAAAAAAAACACTGACTTAAAATAGCTCCACGTAACAATTTATTTTAGTATAGATTTCATGATTCATCGATTTGACTTTCAATATTACATTCTTCAGGTATAATAACTCAATTCATGTATAGATAAACTCGACTATTTGGCCAATCTTGAAAAAAATGAGTAGATGGTGCTGACAATCGAAAGTAATGAAAAATATTTCCTTTACATATAAATACGCTTGTTTAATAGAAGAATTATATTGCAAAAAAAAATCAGTTATTTGTTGAGCTACATATTAGGAGATCGTTTTATTATTAAATCGTTTTAGTTGTATTGAATTTAAAATACTTTACATATATTTGCGTTTCGGATTCTTACTTAATGGATCTAAGAAATATGTTTATAACAACATACTTGTAAAAATTTCGTGTACTTATATTTGTTTATAGAGTCAAAGATTTGTGACATGAGAGTAGCTAGACCTTGATTTTGGTTTTCTAGTACTCAAAACTTAGCCTTTTCAATAGATTTAAGATAATATACTTGTATTCCTGAAGAGAATGAGAATGATATATTTTGCTTTGAGAAAAAGTGCTAAAACAAAATTAACAGATAGCACAGAAATAATGAGGCACTTGTGTTATTAATTTTTTGCTGTCTTATGTAGCCGATAGAAATTTTAGAAAAAAAGATTCATTCGATAGAGAATTTAAGTCTCGAGAAAACCTGCTATTTGAAATTAGCAGAACACAATTATCTTTGGAAAAGTATTCAAAATACACATAGATGTGAATTTCAAAACTGCGTCAAAATTCTTTTCATCTTGTTGATGGACCATATAACTTGCTGTCGTGAGTGAATATACTCAATATAATTATTTACAATTTATTTAATCCTCTACTAATGATAGGGTCTAAAGAAACATAGTGTTGATGCCATGTAACTTTACGAAGAAAGAAAGAAAGCAATTAAAGCAAAACCCAGACATTTAGCAACATAAAACAATGAGCATGGGTAACATAAGTCACGAACGATGATTTCCAGAATCAAATCAACTTGACATGTGAACAGAATGCATAGAACATCGACAAATGAATAGATTGTGACGTGTAGAACGGAACAGAAATATACCAACATGGTGCTGTGGAAGAGAAGGCTCGAACTTGACGCTAATTCTCGAGGCATGAACACATGGTCATTCCACCATCTCCTTCTTCCCCCTCTCCCCCCCCCTCGTCCCTCCAGTGAATATACTCCATATTTGCATATGATTATATAGCAAATTTTGTGTTCTATAGATTCGGTTAGTTTATAAGTTCAACAATCTTTCCTAATACCTCTATACGCTCATAATTTACAAGTAACGCTCGTCTGTGTGACTCGCTTGACCCTCGACTGAATATTTGGGGTGTGGGTGTGGGTTTGGGACGTGGGTGGATGGGCGAAAGAAAGAAGAACATCCACACCCACACCCTTTTTGAGAGAAAACAGTGCAGATTTAAAAAGAAAGTGTCTTTATTAGAAATCGTTTCAAATGTTAAAAGAATAGTTCACATTTGAGCAGAAAATTAGCGAAATAGTTGATGCCTTTTGGAACATTCATTCTACTAAGTGCTCGTCAAGAAAATTTCCAGAGAGAAACCAAGAACAATAAAAAAAAAATTAACGGAGAGAAATTCTCCAGCTTCCTCCCCTCACTCTGGGGATAAGACTACATGGACTATTCATGGTATGAAGATATCCCATGGTAAGGCTTCTATATGTAGATAATATCGACTATGTGTGTGTCTATTAACGAATGGTATATCAAAGAGAATGCACGGGTTCTCACTATTAATACGATATGCAGTGATTTGTAATAAGACTCGGAACAGATGTTTAGCCTGTATTGTAGACTAGATTAGTTGCTCTCAAAAGAAGCATTTCTCTATTTAAAGGATAACAACTAACAATTTTAGAATATTTTATTCGTTTTTCTTTCGATTTTATCATTCAGAAGTATTTGATTTTTTTTCTCATTAATGAAATCGATAACATTTTTTTTCAACATTAATATTTAAGACAAGTCAATTGTTCTGAGATTAAATGGATTGATCTGGGTTTTGGCTGTATGTGAGATCAGTAGCCCCTTTTTGACTATTGGATGCTTAATATTTTAGAAAGCTTTGGGTTTGGAGTCTTTCAACCAGATAACTGATTCTATACGACAATATCTTTGCGGATCAATGAATCCATCTGATGATAGAGTCTTTTCCCATTTACTAATAAATATATCATGTGATTTCTATCTGCATATCTTCGTTGCCTGAAATTATTACTATATCGAAATTCAAAAGAACTTAATAGAAGGTATGACTATTATTAGGGACTAATCTGCTCAGTATATATCTGCAATAGTTGAAAAAGAAAGGCTCGAGAGTCTAGAAAAAAAAATTACATATTTATATGTTAACATTGTTCCAAATCTTTTTGCAAACAACTGTATAACAGTTTTAAAACTTTATTCAATAGATATTGTCCAAAATCAATTTTCAATGAATATTTCTATTGAAAAACAAAATTTCGATAAATGAACTTGTTCTCTTGGTGATTGTGCCGTCAAAATATCTGTAAAATTTGTTCAGCTAAAAAGTGTCTAATAGCTGTTGTTCAACTGATTTTCTCGATTGTCATTTGAATATGTGCTAAAAGACAGAAATACATGTATTTAAACATTTGGTTTAGTCATCAAGATTTATCTCAATTTTAAATAAACGCATGACAAGAAAAACAAGATTTTAGTGATAGATGATAAGAGAACATTTCGAAAGTCATTCTAGGATTATTTTCTCTTCGATCGATTTCGAAATTTTTATCTTTT
>CAJNOL010002292.1:21907-41907 GCA_905250125.1 Rotaria sordida | reverse complement strand
CAAAGTTAAAGTAAAAAAGTGTACACAGGTTAGAGTAGTTTTTTGTTATGTACCTATGAAATACTATGAACTCACTTGTTGATTTCAATATACAGTTCACAAGAGAGATCGACCGTGTGTGGCTTACAATTACTATTGATGACACGAGCTGTTAATTCAAGATAATAATTTTCTGTTTTAATCTATGCTTCCAAATGTGTGATCTAATTACAAGCGTTTCTTCTTTTGTTGCTTGAATCAATTCAATCTTTAGATGTTCACACGCTTCGCTTGCTTGTCGTCGAATTTTTCTGGTAAGTATTAGTCTCGATGGTACAATATCATTGGCAGTTATATGGCTAAGAGATGATTCTACAATCATTGAAATAAAGATATTGTTGAATGGAAATAAGGAAATCTTCTTCTTCAACAATGCTAATCATTTCCACAATTAGACTAAATCGAATTAATTTGAATAAGACTAGTCAGCGAAGTGAGACTAGACGAAGCTAATGATAAGTTAGAATTAAATGAAACCATTGATTTCGATTATTACTTTGGACATTTTTGTTCAACCAGCTATTTTGTAGATCGATGGAAATATACATGTCTTATGGCAAGCTCGAGGTAATGCAAAAATCTCGATAACAGTATATTTATTGTGTTCAAATTTGGTTGATGGTAAATCGAATTGAGATGAACATGATAATGCATTGATGTATTTCGATTTCGTATTATCGATGACTGTGTATTTCTATGGTTCTTCTTTTTAGAAACATTTTATTGTTTATGTGTTATACTTGATGTGATCTGGAGACTGTTGCATAAATAATATTCATATACTTGAAGATAGATGTGTATTGTGTGACATAGAGACTTGTACTGGAGTAATTAGCTTATTAGGCAAGACGATTATGTGACAATCAGATGATGCCAATGGCGGGTGATTGGTGAAGAATGCGTGAAAGGAAGAGAAAGAACAATGCAAAGTGAAATGATGAAATCATGAATGAAGAAAAAGTGAAGAGAAAAATAGTACTACAAAGTGAAGAAATAAGAGCATGAATACAGAAGAAAACGGAGGACAAAGCGGTCCATATACAGTTAAAAATAAGAGAAGGGTGTCATACAAACAGAAACAAAATAGAGAGAAATACATTGTAAAAAGCTAGTCAGCGAGACCTCTTTGGGCCTAAAATGTGAAAATCACATATTCTGTGTAAACTAGAATACAGTCTAGCATAACCGATCGCAAGAGAAAAAGTATCCGTTAAGCTTTGGAGCCCTTTCCCTCCCGTTGCTAAAAGAAGTAGATCCAATAACCTGTGAGGCACCCTCCCGTAGGTTGCTATGGAAGTGTACTCGCTGATGTTTGTCAGTGGTTGCTATACACAATGGGAGGTAGAGGAGTCGAAAACCTTCGCCTTAAAACTTATACTCTTCATTTTTCTTCGTAAAATATGTGAGTTCCATAAGAATCGGCAGCGTGACTATATCGAGCGAAGGGTGAGGTATAAAAAAATAGAGAAGTGCATAAACACAACGAAAGGTATATAGATAGCTGCGCGTAACATACATAGGATGAATATATGTGGTTCTGACCACTGAAAAGACCCAGAAAAAGAGGAAAAAAAGTATACATAAAAATAATAAAAGAGGTGATGTTATATAGATAATCGAAAAGGTTGGTGATGAATTAGTATGGTCGAAACGACTAATGGTTACACGCAACAACAATCAGAAAACAAGATGAACTCTTGGAAAAGAAAAGTCCGTCAAAGAAAAAGAATTTGAAATGTGTAAATATAATAGTAGACTTATGTATATGAAAGAATATTGTGATGATATAAACACTTAGATAAAATTGAACAGATTTAAAATAGAGAAAATTTTTATTCAATTTGTAAATAAAAACTAAATTTTATCGAAATCTAACACTCTGTCTTGAGTTAGAATAAGGTACTTTTCTAGAGAAAGCTTAAAAATGAGTTCAATTCAATGGGGCAAGCGAAGACATTTATTTGTATTGAATAGAGGTTAGATACTATACGGTTATAGCCTCGTTTCTTCGACAATTTGTTCATCAGTGACTACGTGTACGATACTTGATGATGCACGACAATCACGACTCAAAACTTTTGGCTTAATCCATTTCATTATTTCTATTTCACGAAATAGATTCATATAAACCCTTGAAGGATAAATATAGATAAAGAATGTGAGGACTAAAGGCATATATAATAGAAAGTCAAGAGCAATGTGTAAATGAAGATAAAATTTTTGCATACTTTTCTCTATGCAATATGATCCGGCAATATTTAGCAGTAGCTTTTCCGGAAGTGTACAAATGATAATAATAAGTGGTGGTATAAAGAAACCTTTGTGCCTTAAAATTTGCTGCATTATTAGCGATTTCCGTGAATTTATTTTTCGGTCAGTTAAAGTGATTTTATGATGAATAATATGTGCTAATGTGAGAATAGTAGATAAAAAACTTAATAACAACGGTATCACAGCGTTGATATAGACACTAGCAATCGCGTCATGAGCTATTTCTAAGTTTTTATTTGGGAAAAGATTCACTGAACAGACGTAATATGGTGTCGAAAGTACAGAAATTTTACTAATAGAACTTCCAAAAGCTTGTATTACATTTCCTGAACTAAGGAATAGTAGTAGAATAACTAAAAAAATAACTGAATACTTCCGTGTACGATAAAGACTATAATGAAAAACTTCTATTAATACACGTTCAACAGCTATAAATGCACTAAGCCATAGACACAAGTCGTATATTAGATGACGAAATGTTGGTATGAGTGTACAATGTAGTAGTGGATGTTTGTTTAGTTCATTATTATAGAATAATACTACAATTGCAAGTATTTCTAAGATCACTATACCAATAAAACTAAAGATAGAATAAAGTATTATATAGAGTCCACACACTGTAATACGTATTTTTCTTATAAAACATGTTAAAAGAGTTAGTAAATTACTAATAAATGATAGCACAGTTAGAAGAGAGAACATGAAAATAAAAAGAATCTTTAATGCTATTCTAGTAGAAACTAATTCTTCCAACAGAATATTAATTAGTATTGATGATGACATTAAATAGTTTACATGGTAACAAATATTTTCACAGAATTCACCTCCTGTACAATCACTACAGACACAGGAATAGTTTGATGTTTGATTATTCATCATACATTATCCATTATTTAAACATTTACATTCACTCATTCTGATATGATCATTAGTATGTGATTGAAAATTTCAGGTTATCTTCTCAGTTCAGTCGTTTTTGCACACTGACGTACTCTCTAAAAAAAAAAGCCGTAACTTTGGAAGCGCTTTAAGGGTTTCCGAACTCTTGGAAACTTAAAAAAATCAGTAGTGATAATGCTTGAGATCCTGATCTCGGAAACGAATTAAAGGTTTTCGAACTCACGAAAGCCTTTAAAGCAATATGCCAACTGAAAACTCTGGAGCTGATTACGCAAATCTCGACACTTTGAAAGATGTTATAGAAACTTAATCGAAGGTATCGAAAAACGATCTGTTGAGGACGACGGGAAGAGAATAATCAAAATGAAGATGGAAGTTATCAATGTTTTCTTATACCATTTAATATTTATGTTTTATTGATATGAACGTAAATATAAAAAGAAAATATTAATTTTGTATTCATAATTTATAACTCAGCATATGTATCTTACCGACATGAACTTCAAACTAAAAAAAGAAAAATACTCTTTTTCTATTTGTTATTTGTAAGTTACCATTTTTATCATATTGATATGAGTCTTAAAATTTAAAAAAAGAAAACATTCGTTTTATATTCATGATATGTAACTTACTATTTGTATCATATCGACTTCAACCTGAGAGTAAGCAAAACAAAATATTCATTTCTAAATTGTAAGATATAACTTACCATTTCTAGCATATTGATATGAATCATAACATAAAAAGAAGAAAATATTAGTTTTTGTATTCATTATATTTGACCTACCATTTCTATCATATCGATTGGAACCTAAAAATCAAAAACAAATGAAGTAGTCATTTTCTGTCTGTTATGTGTAACTCATCGTTTGTATTATATTGATATGAGTCTTAACGTAAAAAAAGAAAATATTAGTTGTATGCCCGTGTAAAATTTTTTTTCTAATTTAAGGAAACTTTGTGACGTGAAAATCCGTTAAGAATTTAACGATTTAACGATTAAAAATGTTACAATTTTGATAATGAAAACACGTTAAAAGTGCGCAAAATTAACGCGTTCTCAAATTATAACGATCTTTTTTTTGTTAGATCAGTAAATTTTTAATAATTCTTCATATGTGATTTTATCGAGAAACCCGTGAAAACGCGTTAAATACGAAAGCTGATTAATATGTTATCCCTGAGAATTTTTCATATATTCTTATTTACTGCAAGTATGATGAACTTCCTTCAATAATCAATATCTTGCTTAGTCTCACTCATCTGAAGAGAAAACTCCAGTTAATCAATTCAATATTGGATGTACTTTCTAATAAGGTGCTTCAGAAAGCATTGTTATTACTGTAAATATTCCGCAATAGGTAGCAAAACCAACGAGGAAGTACAATATATTTTTCTATTTTGTCGATATCTCAAAACTGAAACTATTTATGGCTTTACTTGCTACAATTTTGCATTCTTGCATGTACCAGATATGTATTTCATAGTCGACAGAAATGACAAGACTATTACTAGTTTAAAATCTGCGATATCGACAAAGTAAAAAAAAAATATTGTACTCTTTGATTTGTTTCACTATTAATTATGAAATATTTTTAGTGATAATAATGTTATCTTAAGCATCTTATTAGAAAGTACATCCAATATTGAATTGATTAGCTGAATTTTTCTTCTCAGACGAGCAAAACGTAATAAGATATTGATCATTGAAGAAATCATATTGGGAGTGAATAATAATGTATGAAAAATCCTGAGGAGTAATATATTCGATTAGCATGAACTGTTGAAAGACAGATTACACGAACTAATATAATTTAATTATCCCTTTCCTCTTAACTTAGTATATCAGCTTACATACGTATGTAGGTGACATGTAGCTCGAGTAGGAAAGTTAAAATATCACACGTGTGAAAACGAATGCAGTATTTAACGATATATAACGAGTTAGTTACCATTACAATGACAATCACGCGTGAAAAATCTAACGCATTAAAACGAATTTTCCAAATCTAACGAAAATTTATGGAAATTTTCTTGTGAAACTTCATTAATTTGCCTTTCAAGGCAACGTTTTGCCTTAACTGGAGCAATTATTTCGCTAAACTTTTTTTTTATCATGTAGAGCAGAAATTAGGATGTACGAAGTAAAGAATTACATTCTTTTAGATATAAAACAGTAAATTTTAAAGAAAAAATGAAAGAGAATTATCTTTATCTAGGACTAATTTAAGTGGTTTAGCTAGCGATTAATACAAAGTTGAGATTTCTCTAAAGGAGAGTTCTGCTTAATCTGATAAAAAGCCTTTGATATCTGGATTGATATTAGTGCTGCCACCTTTGGAAGTTCGAAAAGCAGAAAGACAGCAGAAAGTATGTTTATAATATGAAACGAACAGGTAGCTCGTAATAAAAGAGGATCTCAGTATTTTGTTAACATCTTAAGTGTCATCTTATCGCTCACCCAGGTCGACGATTACGGACCAGAGGTGTCCACAGGGCATGTTTTTTCGCCCTGTCCTGCCCTGCAGCACAGGTCAGGACAGGGCAGGGCAGGACGCCCTGCACAACAAAAAGAATATTTTAATGTCTATGTTGAAATCAGGGTGTCAATTTTTTTTTCAGTCATCATTTAACATAATTACGAAATTTCCCTTTTCTCTTATATAAGTCGTTGTAATTAGTTAAACGTACATGATGAAGTGACGACAGAAGTAGACATATTTGAGGAACATAAAATAGAAGCCTCATTTCCATTAACAGAAGAAATAGAAGGAATATCGAAATGTATAATAAACGACGAAAATTTGAGCGAAATCAGTTTTTCAGTATTTTTTTCATATTATGAAGTACGAATCTGATTCGAATGGTGATACAGATAGTACGAGAGGCCACCTACATGATGCATCAAAGAACAAGACTCTGTCTGTCGATAAAGATTAGAAAATAATTAAAATAATTTTTTTTCTGTGCAAAAACAGGTTTAAGTGCCCTTCAATATTTTGGATTTTCTGACCAAGAGATTTTGTCTAAAATAAAAATAAATTATATCAATCTATGGAGAATTTCAAGCTCTATCATTTTATAAAAAAAAGATTTTTCCCTACAGTCGGTCTTCACCTCTAAACTTGGTTTTAGTGAGAATAGTCAACAAAAAAGAAAAAAATGAATTACCTCCAACAGACTCCCTCTCATTACAATGTTTTATACACTGTTAGAAGAGCATTCAAAAGTGATCAAAATACTGTATTTGAAGTTCCAATACCACTGATTTTTCACTCCACTTTATTGAAATAAAGTTTTGGAAACATAGTTAGCTTTTCTTTTTATCATTGTTGTGAAGGGATAAAACTGCCGACTATTCTCACTAAAACCAAGTTTAGAGGTGAAGACCGACTGTAGGGAAAAATCTTTTTTTTATAAAATGATAGAGCTTGGAATTCTCCATAGATTGATATAATTTATTTTTATTTTAGACAAAATCTCTTGGTCAGAAAATCCAAAATATTGAAGGGCACTTAAACCTGTTTTTGCATAGAAAAACAATTATTTTAATTATTTTCTAATCTATATTGACAGACAGAGTCTTGTTCTTTGATGCATCATGTAGGTGGCCTCTCGTACTATCTGTATCATCATTCGAATCAGATTCGTACTTCATAATATAAAAAAAAATACTGAAAAAAAACTAAAAAATACTGAAAAACTGATTTCGCTTCAATTTTTGTTGTTGACAATAAATCAGCAGATGGTGATCGTATAACTTTATTTTTATCTGGCATACCGAAGTAACAAGACGACCAACAATTACAAATATATGTTTATTGTTATGATTCTATTATTCTTTCCTGTTCGTTTTTGCACTACTTTGATTCGACTTTACATTCATCACTGGTATATAATAGTCGTATTTACCAGTTGATAATGTCATCTGTATTGTTTACCTTATTCTCCGGTTTTCGAGACAAATCGAAACGCTCTTATTTCTAAATAAAGTTAGTACGTGGAATTTTCAGGACATAAGGATATCGCCCTGCCCTGTGGACACCTCTGTTACGGACTTCGTATACGACTGTAAACGATCTCGATGCAATCGTTTACGATCGTATTTTACCGTAATACATGGCTCAGTATTACGATCGTATATCATCGTGATCGTACACGCTACGATACGATCGTTTACGGAGAAATATGGAGTAAAACGATCACTGTATACGGATTGTGTATACGCAAATCGTAAAAGACCGTATTTTTCTCCGTATTACTCCGTATACGACACGAAGATTTACGATCGTAACACTGAACCATGTATTTGGTCGTATTTCTCCGTATACGATCATTTACGACCGTGCTTGTTCGACTTGGGCATGCTTTATTTTTTTGTCAAAAGATTCACCGTCTGCTTATGGGCAAATTGCGTATTTCGTTGTAAAAATACTTATTTCTTTCTCTTTTGACATCATCACTATTTAAAAACAGCACTACACACAACTTTCAAAACCCCTATTTTTTTCGAAAACATCCAATCGTTAGATCAGTCTTATTATTATTGGTCGTGCTATATTCTTTATCCAGAAATAAAATAAATTGACTCTGGTATGTTGATTGAAACGAACCAATTTATCTCTTCGGTGGCGAACAACTTACCCAAAGTAACAGGATTAATTGAGAAACTGGACATTTTGGAAAAAAATTGAAAAAAATGAAGACTTGGAAAGCTGTGTGTAATGCTTGTTTTAAATCATGGTGATGTTGAAAGAGAGATAAGTGTTTTTTTTACAACGAAATATGCAATTTGTGCAGAAGTAGATAGAGAATGTTTTGATGAAAAAATAAAGCGTGAGTGACAAGATAACGCTTAAGATGTTAACAAACAGTGTTTTATCCAGATTTTGCACGCCGTGAGAGCAAATTCAATTGTCGGGGGGGAGGGGGGGGGGGCATACAAAATTTTTCAAGAAACGAACTGTCTTGAGTGTTACCAAGTATATTATAATAACGTTTTCAAAAGAGTTGTGCTTTGCAAGTTATAAAAAGTTATTCTTTTCCTCTATTAGAAAAATATGCACAAAATATATTGAGAACCAGCAAGTAATAAATAAATTACAAGAAAAAAACTATCACCCAAAGAGAAAAAAGTAAAAAATGTGCGAACAATACAAAGTTCTGTTATATACACCAAAACCTCCCGTAATGGACATCTCTCCATAGTGGACACCTCCATATAGTGGACACTTCGTGATCCGACGGAGTGATTTTTGCTGGGATTGAGCCTCTGTATAGCGGACATCTCTCTATAATGGACATCTCCGTATAGTGGACATTTTTCAAAGTCCCAGATATCAGTTTTTTGCTGGAAATGAACCTCCACACACTGGGCACGGTCTTATAGTTCTGTAGTGGACACTTTCGACAGGCCCCAATAATGGCCACGACAGGAAAATTTTACTATACTTTAACGACTGTTAGTTTCTCCGAGAAAAAAGAATGAAAAGAGAAGTAACATTAGCATTACCGAATTATTTTATTCACTAGTACCCTTCAGATAACGAGAAAACTAGTCTGTTCCGTATAAAAATAGTTGGCCTTTAGAAAAAACTTAACCTCCATATAGTGGACACCTCTCTATAGTAGACACTTTTAAAAAGTCCACAAGATGTCTACTATAGAGAGGTTTTGGTGTAATCTGATACGACATGTTCTTTTGAATGTGTGAGATACAGAAGAGTCAGTACAATCTGATAACATTGAGAGTAATGATGTGAACAGCAACAATTCGAATCTGATTGAAATTCATGACATGTGATAGTTAGATTATATAAACGAACCAGTATTTATTCTATTTTAAAACTATTATATTTATTGAAACATCTTCAAAAATCTCCAATACAAAATAGTATTAGAAAAATTAGACTGTTTTTGCTCTAAGCTCATTTCATTTTTTTCGGAGGAGGGAAAATGTACCATACCCCCACTGGATAAAACACTGTTAACAAAACACTTAGACCCTCTTTTATTACGAGCTACCCGTTAGTTTTAAATTTTAGTTTCGGTACACTGCATTTTCTATCTAAGAAGATCAGTCCTTCACCAGAAAAAAACGATAAGTATTCTAAAAAACGTTTAGAAAATAAAAAAATGCTTATCAGTAAAAGGGTAGTGTAAAGGGGTGGCACTTTATCTTTACTTTACCAAGTGAAGTCAAATATTCGAACTTTACTTTACCCGATAAAGTAAAGTATATTCACTTTACTTTATCGGGTAAAGTAAAGCATTTAACTTTACTTTACTCGGTAAAGAAAAGTAGATATACTTTATCCAAAAAGTAAAGTAAAGTAAAGTGAAAAAAAATGAAGTTGCATTCTTTAAATTTTTTGGCAATTTTCTAGTTCAGGATCATGTATAAGTAATCTTAGAACGTATCAAAGTTTATTCAATATTGTTTCGTGTTAAAATTAGGATGAAAAAAAATAAGAAAGCCGGAAAAGGTCAATTGTTTATGAACACATGAAAAATATTGTTTGGTTAACTTGATCTCACTTTATTTTCCACATTTAAACTATGGTATTTTACTTTATTCTACTTTACTTTACTTTGCTTTTTTGGATAAAATATAATCATTTTACTTTACTTTACTTCACTTTTTCAAAGTAAAATAAAGATAAAGTGCCACCCCTAGTAGTGTAACTTTTTACACCTGCTTATTTTCAAAACAATAATAAAAATATACTCTCTCCACGAATCGTAATGTTGATACGACAAAATTCACTCCAGTGACAGTGAACAATAGTCGAACATTAGTGCATTATCTTGATTCGGCGGATTGAAGGGTGTGGGTGTGGGTGTGGGTGTGGGTGTGGGTGTGGGTGTGAGTGTAGGTGTCTAGATTTAAGTCTTCTCTCCATTGACACCCACACCCATTACGATGTTCTGCTGAGCACCATGATATCTAGCAACTAGCTAAAAAAATTAGGTTTTTTTATGTTAGAGACCAATGAGATCGATTCAATTACGAGTCTAAAATTCCGTCGACCGAAATTTCTGTAGTCTGCTAGCCCTATTGAGCACTTCGCTTTTACGTTGGCACCTATTTCATACTAATGCCTGTCCAAAAATTAAATGGCCGTGGGTATTTTTGGAATAACTCGATAACGGTAACAGCTAGCGACCTGCGGCTTTCACCAACTGAAAGAGTAAAAGTTGGGACGTCTTTTTCTCCGATAATGTATAAGACGAAGTCCTTTTCAAAGTAATCATCTTCGAAAAACATACAAAAGAATGCATGAAAGTGACCTTTCATCCAGATGAAATTTTGATTTTGCCCTTTGATTTAGATAGAGGGACTTGAGATCTGTAGTTTAAGATACAATGCGCTTTTTTACTTCTCATTACATTTTTATCGAAATTCCACCCTATTATAAGAAAAAGTGTGAAAACTTAGTAAAAAAAGCAGTAAAATTCCCTATTATTTCCGTATGTAAATACATGATTCCATTTGCTCAATGTTAGAATGCAATAGGAGAACCATTTGCATTGTATCTTAAACTATAGATCTCAAGTCCCTCTATCTAAATCAAAGGGCAAAATCAAAATTTCATCTGGATGAAAGGTCATTTTCATGCATTCTTTTGTATGTTTTTCGAAGATGATTACTTTTAAGAGGATTTCGGCTTATACATTATCGGAGAAAAAGACGTCCCAACTTTTACTCTTTCAGTTGGTGAAAGCCGCAGGTCGCTAGCTATTACCGTTATCGAGTTATTCCAAAAATACCCACGGCCATTTAATTTTTGGACAGACATTAGTAATAATTATCCCAAAAGATGACATCATTTCTAATGCAGATCAAAGCAGTCTGCTAAGTGCTATGACATCTTGTTCAGCACTATGTCGTCTTGCTGAGTATATGATTTGCGGCCTGGACCGAAATTCATGTAATTCCTGTTAAAGGAAAAGAATTCGAACATAAACTACTTAAGAAAATTCTTTGAAACATTGTTATCATTCATGGTATAGATTAGATCTACAGAAAAATCCTGGAAGACATTGTGTGATCATTATAATGCAAGCAGAACAGAGAGCAAACATTTGACTTCTATTTTTTTGAAAGTCATTCTTTTTTGACATCAATAATTGTAAACGACGTGATAAAATTTATTTCGAAGATCGGATTACTGTAAAACTTGCTGTTGACAATATATGACATAGAATTAAAAGTAATGATTTTTATTGATTTAACTCGCGTGCTATATTGATAGTATATGAAAAAGCAGAATGGTATACAAAGACATAGCTCACATCGTTGAAAATATTCATTTGCTTGACAATTGAATGGATTCCAAAGTTACATAATGATGTCCACTTATTGGTTAACCATTATACTCTTGATCATTAGCAGCACTTCAGGTAAGACGATTTTCTTTTAATACATGATTTTCAAACGGAGAGTTATTACTTATTTCGCATAATAGTTCAATTTATTAAAATTAGAAAGATTCCCATGTGTCTGATTACGATCGAACTGCGGGTGTGGGTTTGGGTTGTTCTTACCCCACACCCACCCCACACCCTCCTTCTATGTTCAGTGATATAAAAATAAATAAGACGACTAACTATATATTCAAAAACTTTTTCATTATTCTGTTTGTTTGATTGATCATGATTAATCATATAGTATTCCACATGTTTTTCGAGTTGATTTTTTGTTGGACTCTTACGATCTCCATAAAGAAGACGAAGAAGAGACTGCAGGTCATTATCTGCAGCCAACTGAATAGGACAGATAAAAGTCTTAGTATGATGATCATAATGTGATAAATTACAATCGGCGCCTCTCTGAATCAAATTGCTGACCGTTTCTTCATCACGATTATTTTTGATCGCGTTATACAAATCCATGTTGATTTGTTCGTCCATACGAGTAACAAGTGTTTTTTTTATTGTGCTTCAATAGAAAAAGATGAAATTATATTATATATTTGTCTAAGCTACAATGTGTCTTGTTTTCTTTCTTTCTTTCTCTGTAGACACGAGCTTGTTGACAATTTCCTATATCATTTATTTGCTTTTTATATTTGTATAGGATTAAAAACATCATAGTAGTAACTGATGCTGTTTTTCGTCGACGAGCAAGTAAAGATAAGGAAAAAAGAATGTAAGAGCCATTGACATCGAAAAAAAATAAAAACGTAGTAATTAATGTTGACACGTGGGAAGCTTCACTTGATATAAACATTCATCAACAAAGATTAAAGGCATTCCTCCCTTTCCGAACCAAAAATTTTCAATTGAAGATGTTTTCTGTACATACTAGATACACTCAATACTATTAAAAAAAGCATGCATTTTTAGGATGTTCTTCGTATTTGGACTTTTTTTTATTCGAAATGTACGAAATAGAAACAAACCAAAACAAAGTAGGCACTCTAAATTGTGCGTATTATCTGTGAAAAACAATTTCAACTCTGTAGCACGTACTGTGCCTGACAAAGTGAAGCGATTAGGAGATAGACTTTTAGCTGTTGCTACTCTAATATCCTCAAGAAGGAAGCATTTCGGAATTTTGAGTTTGTAACAACTTTTAATCAACACATTGAAATTCATCAACTTTGAAAATTTCAAAATTTTCTGATGAGCCGTTCTTGAGATGCCTCCCAAAAAAGGAGATGTCCTTAAGATAAAATATCTTGTGAATTATTTAATACTGAATGAAGATTTTGTCTGATCATTATTAATGATTGACGTCCAGCTCTTTTTGTACTTCTCTATAAATAAAATACGCTAAGGTGTGTACCTAATAGAGGTCGTCGGATCGAATCCGGGTCTGAAACTTTTTTACTGAAGGAATGCAAATTGGAAAATACATCTGATCCGTATGATGATACTTTTCCAATTTCTTTCAATTTTTGTTTGCTTTTATAAAAATCTTCAATTATGAATTAGAAAACATCAATGGGCTTTTTAAGAGTACGACTGCAGTCCTCATTCACAGAAGATGCACTAGTGAGGTCAAAGTACGAAAACTTTTATCGATCGGGCCTAATAAGTAGTAACTGATCGAAATCATGTTTGGATCCAAAAATTCTTAGGCACGACGACTTCTAATTCTTAGCGATGTGTTTATTTCGATGTACTGATAGATAATTTTTGCGAGTTACTCTGGCAAGGCTCATAGACTTAATTATTGGATGGAATTTGTCGTGAAACGCACTTTGTGTGTTTTCAAATATATTTATTAGTTAAACATGATTCACAGCGTTCTAAACCTAAGTTTCAGCAAGGATTGCGTTGCAAAAACCCAATAAACAGCAAAATGCACTTTTATAATAATTAAAATGCATTCCAGTGCTTCTCATCCGAGCGAAAAACCTTCGGCAGCGCATATCATAACTGTCTAGAGTAGGGGTGGCATATTTACTTTACTTTTTCTTTAGGTAAATAAGGTAAAGTAGATAAAATATTTACCATTTACTTTTGTAAAGTAAATATGAGTTACTCCGGTGTCTATTGTACCGTTTGACTTTCAAAAATGGGTAAAAAAAAAAGTAAACGACTGCACTTGAAAGTCTCGGGTCTATGACAGTTGTGTGTAAGACAATTGTGTGTAAGATAGTTATGAGAACAGACAATTGTGTGTAAGACAATTATGTGAATAAAAAATTGTGTGTAAGACAGAGATGAGCAAGTCAGCTATTTTTTCACACAAGTCAAGTCAAGTCATTTCTTAAAGAGAATCAAGTCAAGTCTAGTCAAGTCATTGGTAAAAAGAAAAAGAGTCGAAGTCAAGTCAAGTCAAGTCATTGTTTCGAAGTACAACATCTCAAGTCAAGTCAAGTCAAATCAGCGCTCTACCCAAGTCAAGTCAAGTCTCAAGTCAAGTCATTGGTAAAAAGAAAAAGAGCTGATGTTAAGTTATTGTTTCGAAGTACAATATCTTCAGTCAAGTCAAGCCAAATCTGAAGTTATTCACTTGAATTTTTGAAGCTTCATAATCTCATAATCTAATCATGTATCAATTTAGTGAAAAAAAAGTTACATCAGGAACAGGCGATAATATACACATCTGGAGAATCAGGTGGAAGGTAAACATCAGCTTGTGAGATTAAATCACTCAAATTCAATTATGATACAGTTGTAATTGATTAACTGGTGTAATACAACAGCTCACAAATTTATCACATTCAGTCGTGTACTTGCTTATATAGCTGCTGATGGCAATGTTAGAGATTTTCTTTTTTGGCAACCAAACAGACTACACGATTAAAAAAAAATTAGGAAATATCATTGATGTTTCTACATAGAAACATCAATAACATTTAGTTCATTTTTAATTCGTCTAGTCTGTTTGGGGCCTCATTTTATACGTACAATTCGGAGATAACCTGACAACAAAATGAACACTTCTATACGGCAGCTATGAAAAGACAAGAAGAAAATTCTCATATAAGAACAAAAAAATAACTTTACATAATGTGAATGTAGTATGTATATAAGCTGCGAAGAATATCTGACTTGACTTGATTTTTCCTCAAGTCACAAGTCCAGTCAAGTCAAAAAAATGAAAAGCCAAAGTCAAGTCAAGCCAAGTCATGAGTCATCGAAAAAAATTTTCAAGTCAAGTCAAGTCAAGTCGCAAGTCATCTAAAAAATTTTCAAGTCAAGTCATTCAAGTCAAAAATGACTTGACTTGACTTGACTTTGACTTAAGTCATTTTTGACTTGACTTGCCCATCTCTGGTGTAAGACAATTATGAGAACAGATAATAATGTGCATATCAATTTATTTAATTTGCATTGACTGATACTAGTGAAAAAAAGAGCATGAAAATGATATCTACGCAAGATTTAAAGATGCTTGTGGTCTACGAATTCTAGGCCTTCATACGCTTTACAATTATTGTGCAGGTTATTGCCCAGGTAAGCTTCGAGGCCACAGGAGAACAACAATTCCAACACTTCTAATCAGATTTTAGAAATTACACAACTTGCTAATGAATCAACTCGATAACATAAACTACGCCGTCGGTGTGGTATTGACGACTTAACAATATCATAGAATCAGCCATCTTGGATTTTGATGATTTTCGAGGAATCTTCAAACAGAACAATCATACGTAGACAGTGAAATTTCTCAACTGGTAACAAGTCTTACACTAAAACCAAAGGAAATCAAAAATCAACCAACAGCATCCAACGTTTTATGGTTTTTAAAGTCTTACAAAACATAATATACAAAACCTAAAAGCGATTGCTCATGCATTCATATTATACTTGTTCACTGATTTGTTTATCGTGAATTATTTTTGTTATTTTAATTGCTTTTATTTTGTTTACTGTCTTTTTTCACAAAAATATTTATACATAATACATATACATTCATTTTGCACACAACTATCTAACACACAATTGTCCATTCACACAATTGCCTTACACACCTTGTCCATACATACAATTGTCTGCACACAATTGTCTTACACACAATCGTCGTGCTCCCGAAAGTCTCATCATCTGATAGAGAATACCTTGAAGTATAAGAAAAAGTGGTCTTGCAAACTACCACTTTTTTCTTTTGTCCGATCTAGAGGTCAAAAGGCTTCTAGAATCCAATAGAGGGATCTTTATAGCTTATTTGAGTGGAAAATGGTGACATTCAGGAGCTGAGATGATCTTATTGGTTTTAAAATAGGTCCTTTCGAGTTACATACATTAAAAAAGACAAAAAAATAATCAATTTTGGAGAATTTTTTGTTTTTGAAATTTTCATCCAGGTAGGAGGTGATCTCAACTAGGGAATAGGATGTTTTACTTTGTTTTTTGAATAACTGTGTTTAGGAATGAGTAAGACTCTTGTTACTTGCAACATAAGTAGTGCCAACTGATTCACGTTTGTGGTAAAAGAACCAGCTCTTAACTTCTCGTGGTTTGGTCAGAAGATAGGCAAAAGGGGTGGGTGTGGCTATTCATCACTACATCTACACCCCATCTTATTCAACAATGAAAAATAAAAATTGAATATATTTAATAATAATACTTTCTTTTTCTGATACTTTATGAAAAGCACACGACAATAATTTACTTTAAAAAATTCATTATCGGTCTAAAAATGCTCTTCGTCAAATACGATATATTTACTTACAAAGATTTAACTCATCTATTCGAGTATGGCAACTTACTTTTTGAAAATAAAAAAAATAAATTAATAATCACACTCAAATCATATTAAGAAAACTTTATTTACATAAGAGTATGTAAATTGTTGAAAATAGTTTTACTTTAGAGTGTGGGTAGAAATGTATTGCATTTTATCAACCTTATCCATCCTAAAATTTCACGATCATGACGTAGAACGACATTAATAGACTAATGTATTTGTATATGACATCATTTTTTGCTATTAGAATCGCGACAGACTCTCGGTACATTTGAAGACATTATGAAAAGAATCGTAAAAACCAAAATTCAGTCTTCAATAGACGAATACACGTTGGCTGGCATCTCTTGTTTATGGTGCTTGATCGATACTTCCGAATTCTTTTTCTTTCTTTTTATGATGAATAAAAACATTTCTGTTTAGTTATTTTGCCCCGATGTAGAACAAAAAATTCGTTTTAGAAGAAAACAGCCAACATGTTGGAAGGTATCTGATAAAGAGTGAGGCAATTTTATGTTGCAAAGAAGACGAATGTAAAAAGAAATTTCGGGTGGGTGTGTGGGAGCGGGTGTGGGTATAGGTGTCACTTAGAGAAGATCAACACCCACACCCCACACCCGCCAATGCATCTGTGATGAATTAATGAGGCAACATGTAGAGTAGTTGTTCGTTTTTTTTTGTTCAATCTATTTTATAATGACAAAGAAATTGGGACTTATGCTGTTCTATCGGTAAGATAATAAAAATTCGATGATGGCGTGAGTTGCAAGTGAGATTTACTATTAACGACACATACGTGCCTGACTTGTCTTCGATGAATCAACACATTTTCGTTCTGTTTTTGCCGTTCTTGGAACTTTCCAACATCGTTTCTCCTTATCTATTGGCCGTAAAAAAAAGCAAATATTTTGTAATGCATATATATAATGGCAGAGTGTCTACTAAACTGAAAAACCTACGGTATTCATTTCTTTTTCTGTGTCTAGGTTATCAAAATAAAAATGGCCTCGTCATCTAATCCTTCTCCATATATAATTGCTTGGCTTGACGAGAATGTTGCTAAGCCAGACTGTTGCCAGCAGCTCAAGGAAGCTTTCACGACTACCATCAATCCAAATCATCGTTTACCGACCACCATTGGCCAACAGGATATATCGAATTTAATTCGTGATTCAGAAACGTCTCGACAGATAAGTTTTTATGAAGTTCCGTGTACCATCAATTTCTTTGATGATATGGACAAATGTTACAAGTTTCTGCTCGCATACGCAGGAAAGAAACGGATATTTTTCATGACATCGGGCAGACTTGGACAATACATCGTACCTAAACTTCTCACCAAAGATCCTCACGTATTCCACGATAAGAATGGAAAATTATATGAACCTGCTATTTACATCTTCTGTGCTGATATGGCTCAACATGCACAATGGGCTTATGATTTTTTGGAGCTCAACTGTATTGAAATGTATAAAGATGAGAAACTCATTTTATCGCATCTCACTCGAGATATTGCCAACTACTTATTATCCGAAGGTGAACAACTATTGGTCAAGAATCAAATCTCCTTGATCGAGACAGCTCATCAGTATTTTACTTGGGCTAGAAAACTTCACCTACAGGCCGAATCCGTATGGAAAGGAGGTCTTACTCCAGATCTATTGAGCAAAATCGACGAATTGATTGGCAAGGCAGGACAAAAAATTCAACAACTCAAAAGTTCGACAGATCCGAATGATGACGAGATGACATTGAGTGAAGAAAATTAATTAGTATTATTTTTGTTCGTAGAGAATAAAAATGATTGAAATTCGTAATTAAACACGACACTTCGAATCAATTTTCTTATGTACATTAAAAGATTTGATTTTTAATTGATTGGGTTTTTAAAATTCATGTTGATAATAACAAACCTGAAGGATTTTGAAACAAATTTTCAAGATTTTCTTGTCAGTCTATTGTCAAGATTTTGACTTTGATGCGTGACATTGACATCAACTTTCATTCTATAGTTACCAGTCGAGAAATGCTTGAATTCTATGGATAGAGAAGGCAAACGAAAAGAAAAAAGTAACCAAAAATTTAGTCCAAATGTATGGTAGTTATTGAAGAAAAAAAGAGAAAAAACAGAACAGCGTTGTAACGTACTTCCTCTATACTAAGTGCATAATTACTTGTGAAGAATGCGTCACACTGCTAGTTTTTTTTTGTTTATTTTCTCTTTTCATCTTGTGTATTTAGACTGCTTCTTTCACATATCGTGTATGCGTATGTGTTGTTGTGTTTATACATAACAATTGTTTGTCTATCAGGACTTCAAGAGTTTTACATTATTATTCTCAGGACGGATAATGCTGTATGTTTCTTTTCATGAATTACAAAGGTAACTTGAACGAGATCAAACTCTTTATTGTCCTTATCAAAATACTTCATAACAAATGCTGTCACATGATAAGTTGCACAATCAATGTGCAACTAATATAATTTCTACTTTCCCTTCGTAACTTATCAAATAATATTTAATTCATTTAGAGAGATGACGTCTGTTCTATTGGTAGTAATTGCTGAAAAGTCTACAATTCAAGCAGAAACAGTTAAATGAGCAAAAAACAAAGCAAAATTGTGGACGAGATTGAAGAGAAGAATGAAGATGTCTCTATTTTATCCAGTTCTAAAAAGCAAAAACTAGAAATGACCGTGGAAGAAGTAATGATATTGCATTTCTCGATGAGACAGAGCTTTATTCTCTCTCTTTAGTATGACAAGTTCTTGATGGAAACGAAAGAGGATCGATTCAAACGGACTGAACGATGGAGTGGAATGTATAAAAGAGTTGCACCTGAGTGTTGTGATCCTGTATTTGTACGCAACTAGACGCCTTCACCAATACAGTGCATGGCAGATGATTATCACTGTCCTTTCTGTGTACTTCATCATCGAAACAATATGAATTGGTTCACAGATGAGCGATTAAAACAGATAGCGAATGTTTCTAATACGTTCTATGTGTTTTCTCTGGTTGATCCAGGTATGAAAAGTAATGGAAAAATGAAAAGATCTTTGATTAAATTTGGTCGTACTCAGCATGTGGATGCCTTGAAAAGACATTCAACAGCCGTATTGAAACAATACTAAATGAAACTCATATTGAAATTACGTGAAAAATTAATCACAATGACTAGAATTGAAAACTGATGGAAAGAGCAAGCAGAAGAAAAAAAATGGTTCGTCAGATTTAGTAATCCAGAGTGTCATGGACAAAAAGAATGTATTCAAGTGGATGATAGTGAACTCGAACAATTGATTGCCAAATCAAAAGAAATTGCAGCTGTTGAAGAAGGAAGGGCATGGGTGTGAGTGTGGAGGGGGTGTGTGTGTGTGTGTGTGGATGTGGGTATGGGTATGGGTGTGGGTGTGGGGTGTGGGCGTGGATATGTTCTCATCACCTACACCCACACCCTTATTGCGTATCCAACATTTCTTTAATGATGTTGTTTTATTGCATTTGAACACATATTTAATGTGCACCAATAACAATTTTCCTTTATTAGATGTTAAAAAGGTAAGTGCAGGGTATGTTGTTACAAGTAAATACGAGAGTATTAAGAATGGCAATAGAGTATTTCTGAAGAAACAAAGATTT
>CAJNOL010002292.1:0-21807 GCA_905250125.1 Rotaria sordida | reverse complement strand
AATGTAGAAATAAATAATAAAGTCTCGCTCTTGTCATCGATTATCTATGAAAACAACTAACCCTCCCCCCCCCCCCCCACAATAAAAGACCCCGGGATCTTCTATTATGTTTAGCGGAAAATTTTTTTAGAGGGGTCTTGCATTATGGTTCTCGTTTGTTTGCGAAACTTACGAGTGTTTTCGAAGAATCCAGTAAATGCAAGTTTAAGTTCAGGCTCTACGGCTTCTCAGCTTCTATCATAGTAACCAGATGCTAGGAAAAACATCACTACATCTTTCCACAGCAACAAACAGTAGGGAGTAATTAATATCAGCGGCTGTATTATTTGAAAATTCTATAATTTCTGGTTTCTGTTCTAAATATTATGCTTTTAAGCTTTGTATAGCTCACATATATTTACGAAGAAACTAATAGCAACCGTAAGTTTGGGTCAAGGTTTTTCAGCTTGTTCTCTTTTCCCCATTAGATGCCGTAGCAATCACTTAGATTTAAAAGGTTGTGGAAAATTCTAGAATATTTTGATTATCAATAGTTCGAATATTATTATGAGCATTAGCAATTAGCTAGCCTCCTCTTTTTGCGCAGATAAAAGTTTGTACGATCCATGAGAAAGATAGTCTTTTGTGATTTTTCATAACTGCAGTATAAGTTACATAAAAGCGTGATCAAACTACTTTCTAACTTTTAGAAATATTTATTTTGTGTCTTGCTCTGTACATTAATATGCATACAAGTTTGTTAGGATCTGGCGAAGATACAACCAATGTCTATACTAAGCTTATTTAACTATTAAATTAAAGCTTGAATCGAATAATACGAAATAATTATAATCTCAATTAACAGAAGAATAACACAGCGAAGAGCGACAAGAAAAAAAGCACGTATTAAGAAAAAAATGTTTGAAATGTACGAATAGAAACTGATATAAATTAATCACTATGATCAGGGCTTCTTTAGAAATTTAACATTCTCCGTTGGTACTATTAATATTATAAATATATTCAAGAAATCTAATAAGTGGAGCGAAGGGAGAGGTAGTAATTCGAAATGAAATAGTTTCGTTGGGATAAAGTTTTACAGCGTATGCTTTAACTCAAACAATAGAATTACTTGTAACCTATCCGTTTATTCGATATCTATTGAAAATAAACTTTTCCATCCATTTTTGAGAATATAATATAAATTTGTATCAGTCTGAATCTCATGAGTACTACACTTTGGCTCCACAGCGGCTACGCTGATAAGTTTTTGTAACTAAAAGGACCCTCTGAGAGAACCGAAGCGATTTTGAAAATTGGAGGAAGGATTTTCACGATTTTCGAAGCGGGTGTGGGTGTGATTGCTAATGTAGGTGTGGGCCATCGTTAGTCGTTTAATTATCACGAAGTTCCATACCAGACCACAACCACAACTACAGACCCAAACTCACTCACACCCAGATCATCAACAACGAAGTTGATAAGCAAAAACAGCACATTTTTATGTTGTATCGTTTGCTAAAAATACAAGTTGATTTGCAGATATAAATAAAGATGTGGTATGATTCCTATATTCATCATACTGAATATTAATTGATGAAAAAAATTAGATAGTTGTAGTTATTTTAAATAAATAAAATCATAGATTAGCTCATAGATAAACATATTTTGTTTGTTAACATCTAATACATATTCATCAATTGAAATGTTTGATACGGATTTTCTTAAACCATTTATATGAGTATTATTGATGTTCCTATGATGTTATTTCAACTAACTTTGTCATATGAAAATAGTGTTACTTTTTATAAATGATAGAATAGAACTTTATGAAATATTGCACATATGAAAGTTGTGGAACATTGAATTCTGCTATTAAAATTATTTCTAAATTTATCATGTATTGCTATTGATAAAAGCCAAATCGATTCTATTAACATTTCATTTAAAAAAATAGATTTTTAATATTATATATAATAGTTGTAGGAATTTTAAAAAAGAAAAGAAACTTTTTCGGTGAACAATTTATTAAAAAAATAGTTTTATAATCAAATACAAAAATAAACAAGCAAAATTATCAAATGATTTCATTTGTTATGCAAGATCGTAATGCAAAAAATAAATCAATAGATTATCATTGAACAACAGAACATTGTTTGTTTACCATGAATGTTCTTGATCTGTAGTTACATTTAGTACAGTAAGCGGTAGTTCAGTTAAAACAAAATCACCTCCAACACTAACACCGATAACGCCCGATAACGAAAGACGAGCACTACCAGCCAATAGAGGGCCTAATAGAGCAACCATGGTACTTAATTTACCTGTAAGTTTAACAGTTAAATAATGAGTTATCAATTCTTGATGAGGATCAATAGTAAGAGATCTATTATCATTAACAATACCGACTTGTAGATCTTCATCAACTATAGGACCGAAATCAGCTCTTATGTTTATATTTGGAATAACTAAAGGTGTACTAAAAGGATTTACAATTCGAATACGTGTTAATAATGTTTTAACAAGACCAAGTGGAATCTCAAATATTTCAGCAGCAGTTAATTTTTTAAGAATAATCTCTGGAACAAGCGTTTTCTCTCGAGAAAGACCAGGAACTTTTGTATGAATACGAAGATTAGCAATAGCTAATGAGAGTAATGGTATAGAAGTGCCAGTTGAATTATCTTCTAGACTACCACGTAATTCTACTTGATTGTCAATACCGGAAATCATATGTGAAATAAATTCTCGCGCTATAGCAGTATTTTGTTTAGTAACATTAAAAATACCTTCAGCATCAAGTACAGTAATATTACCTTGTGGTTGAAGATAGAATGGATCAATATTAATTAAACCAAGTGATGTACCATTTATGATATCACATAAATCAAGGGAAAGACGACCACCATTAAGAATATTAACAACAGAAGGATTAATAATTTGTGTTCGTATGTGAAGAGCAAGTGTATGAGAGGATATAGCTCCAATTATATCTATATTATCAATATTTAGAAGTCCATTATCAAATTGATTATAACCAACAAGATGAAGTGTATCATTTATTGGAATATTTGATAGAGTAATATTTCCTATTCGAACTTCGGCAAGTGCTGCAGCTAAACCTTCAATTATAACCGATACATTAGTTGTTAGAACAAGATTAGCAGCAAATTCTTTAAATAATGAATCATTCAGAACAATAAGTTCTTGTTTATTAAAATTCATAAATAATTCATTTGTTGTTTGATTATGTTCAACAGGTAAATCATGAAGAATCATTTGACCCATATTTGGTTCATCATTACAATGCATAGTAAAATTAATACTAGTTTTTAATGCTTTAAATGTCATGTTAATGGTAGATGGTAATTCAAATAAAACTGATAATCGACCTGTTATATAAACTTTATTAACATGAACTGAATCAAATTCAATACCAAAATTAAGAACATTGACTTGACGAATTAATTTTGTTTTGATTCCATCAAGATCAGCTTTCATTGATAGATCACTTATTGTTAGATCCATAGCAGTTGCATTTTTTATAGAAGATTGATTGTGAAAAAGTGTCACTAGTTGTGTTTGACCATTAAGATATGCGGAAAAGAATTTACCAATTACTGGAAGATCTGTTTCACGTGATGGAGCAAGAAGCCTAAAATAATTATAATAATAAGAATAACAATAATAAAAAAATAAAACCTAAGCTAACCCATTGAGTGTAACTAAATTGCTTCCTGGTAGAATAGCAAGAACATCGATTGGTATATGACCAAGAATTGTATCATTTTCTCCTTCCGCCATGTAAAGTGAAAAATTTTGTAGTTGAACTTCAGTTACACCTGGATTATTAATAGTTGCATTAATTGAAAGTTGTAGGGCAGCTCCTTGTTCACCATCAACAGAAATTGCATCAACATGAACATCGTTGAGACCATCGAGACCTACTAAAGATACATTATTTTCAACAACAATCCCATCAATATTCAAAGGACCAAGAGCAAATGAACCAACGATAGAAGCCATACCAACAATACGAAAATCAATGGGATGTGTCTTATTAGCACTAATAAAATTTCGAGCAAATTTTTCATATGCTGCACCTGTATCAGTAAGATTTAAATATTTATTATTAAACTGCGATTCGTATGTTATTGCATCTAGTTGTTTAACTGGAGCTTGATAAACATTAAGCATTCCAACAGAATCATTTTCATAGAGAAGAAAAACACTCATATTCATCATTTGGATATTAAGTGGAGATTGTTGACCAAGGGGTGAATTTATTTTAATAGTAATTGAAGCTGAAAGCATTACGTTTCTCGTATTTGTCGATGGAATAAGAGACATAGAATTAAATATTAATGAAGCAATAAGCTGTTCATTAAATGGAGGCATATGAATATTTAAAGAAAGACCTATTATACCTGCTGCAAGTAGAGGATATGATGTAGCATTTGGACCAGCTAATGCTTCAATTTTACTTATTTGACCAGTAAGAAAATTTTGAATGACAGTAGAAAGAGCATTATAAGATTCCGACGATACAGATTGTAATTCACCGAAAAACTGTATAGCATTTTCACCTGAATGAATTGTAATATTATCACTAGTTGATTCAACATAACCAATGGACCAATTGTTATATTGTAAAGAAAAATACAATTGACCTAGTTATAGAATAATAATATAATAAATCATTTGCAATAATATTTTTCAAATTACTTACCAAGATCAATAGTGAATATAGATGGATTAGTAATTTTGATAATAAGATCAATAAGTACTCGATATGCATCTGATCGTCTTAAACTTATTGAATCAATACTTACATTAGGAAGACGATTTAAAGCACCTAACGTAACTTCTTTATTAAATGGAATCTTCGAATAAGAAAGCATGTGACGTGAGATAGGTCGTATAGTGGCTTCAGCTTTTAAATGCCATATAACATTAGGTTCAAAGATAAGAGAACGAGAGAAATTACGAAAAGCTTTCATATCAGATACCATAAATGGAGAATTAATCGGAATTACAGTCGGACTAGTAGTATCACCAGTTATAGAAATGGATTCATTATGAACTACTATTCCAATATTATCCACATTAATAATAAGTGGTGGAAGTATAGTAGCTGGAAGAGATCCAGTATGTGATAATTCTAATTGAGCTCGAAGATGAAAACGATCATTTTCAATTTGTTCAATATTAACTGAACGAAAATCTAGTTGAGCTTTAGCAATAATTGAACGAATTATTGCTGGAATGATTGCATAAAGTACAACTAATATACCAAGAAGAAGAATAAGTAAGACGATTGTAATACATACTGTAATAAATACATGACGACGCATTCGAATACCTTTATATCGACCACATAATGTACAGATTTTTACTGTTTTTGATGACTTGACAGCACTAGGTATTAAATAACCATCGGTATCTCCTTCTGTTGGATCATTAATACTAGATGATGATGATGTACGAGAAAAGATACGTTCAATTGAAGTAGAAGATAGTTCTCTGCTCATTTTCAACTGACAAAAAGAAGTGGCAAGTTTAAGAATCAAATATTGAATCGCACTGTAAAATCGATAATATTGAATGGAATATCTTCAAAAGAAATCAATCCTTAAATATAGAATCAACAAAAAACATATTTTTTCGTATGAAGTAATTGAGTTTCATTGTTTTTTTTCAAACTAATTCTATTTATATAACGATGGTTATTCTCATTGATGTTTATAATAAAAAAAAAGTAACGATCTATGAAAATGTTTCATCCTCTGAACAAACTACGTTTTAAATACTTGAGATTGACCTACTTCTAGCTGCTCACATTTTCGCATAGAATGGTTCTCTATACGACAGTTTTTAAATTTGTCAACACTTTATCTTTAGAGTATATTCGTTCGTTTGTTTATTGCAAATGTTGTAGGTGTTTTTTTTTTCCATAAAATTGTTCTGTATTGACAAAGTATTTTTTCTTTTTGTCTTTTAAGATATAGAGAAAATAATGACAAAGAGTTTAAAAAACTAACATCACACCTCATCTTTTACGTTATTACAATGATAAGATAAAATATGCAAGTGTGTTCTAGAAGTCGAAGTCCATAAAAAACATTCGAAATTACATAAATGCGAAATTAGACCTATTAATAGATAAATATATAGAATAATTAAGTTTTTTTTTGTTCTCATCAATAACATTTGAAATAGAAAATGCTTTTTTTTTAAAGTTAGGTTTTTTCTTTTATCTGATAATGTTTGAGATTTCTGTTAGTGATAGGTTTGTCACAAGAGTTCATAGTGACGTATTCTTCAACTTATAGAATACATAAAAATTTGTATCATCCTTAAATAAAATGATGAAAATTTTTCTACAGTTCTTATCAAAATCATGATTGTTCGTTGAAGAAGCACAATTCTTGACAAATATTATGTTAAAAAGATCGTATATCGCTAGAAAGAAAATAGATTAGATAGTGTTTCTATATTCACTAATTAAAATTCTATTCATTATATAAGCGCACTGAATTCTTATGCTTTATTACATTTCATCATAGAAAACATAAGTTAAAAAATCTTTGTTTCTTCAGAAATACTCTATTGCCATTCTTAATACTCTAATATGTGTTCAAATGCAATAAAACAACATCATTAAAGAAATGTTGGATATGCAATAAGTGTGGATGCGCCGTGTCTGTGTACACGAATACGGAAAATGAATTTTTGTCGATTATTGCCAATCACAAGCATGTTGTTGAACCTGATTTATTAGATGTAAAACTATAGTCCGTCCAAAAATTTCGTGCATGTGACTGTTTTTTGAAATAACTCGAGAAAGCAAACAGCTAGAGATCTGTGGTTTTCACCAATCGAAAAAGGATGAGTTAGAACGTCTTTTTCTCTGATAATGTGTCAGAAGAAATTCTTTTAAAACTGATCATCGTTGAAAAATATAGAAAAGAATGCATGAAATTGACATACAATACACATGAAGTTTCGATTATGACCTTTGATTTAGATAGAGAGACTTCAGATCTATAGTGCAAGATGCAACGCAAATGGCTCTCTAATTGCATTCTAATGTTGACCAAATGAAATCATCTATTTATATGCGCAAATAATAGGAAATTTTGCTGATATTTTACTACGTTTTTGGATTTTTTGTCAAAACAGTTGGATACTTCGATGAAAATGTAATGAAACGTAAGAAAGTGTATTATGTTTTGAACTATAGATCTGAAGTCCCTCTATGTAAATCAAAGGTCATAATCGAAACTTCATGTGTATTGTATGTCAGTTTCATGCATTCTTTTCTATATTTTTCAAGGATGATCAGTTTTAAGAGAATTTCTTCTGACACATTATCAGAGAAAAAGACGCCCTAACTTCTCCTTTTTCGATTGGTGAAAACCACAGATCTCTAGCTGTTTGCTTTCTCGAATTATTCAAAAAACAGTCACACGCACGGACTTTTTAAACAGACTATAGATTACAATGATCGCGATTCATACAAGAGCGGTACTACCGATGACATTCTGTTTTAATGCTAAATATGTTGGGTTAGCACTTTGAAATTTGTCTTCATCCACACTCAAACTGATCATATGAATGTTCTTGAGCATGATCGCCGACTCATGCTAACCACGTGCCATATTCAATCACATAATGCAAATAATTGTGTTTTGAGGTTAAACGTGTAAATTTTCGACATCAATTATCTTATCACATGATGTTATTTTGGTATTATCTTCTTGGTCTAGATCAGTTTAAATCAAACTTCACAAGAAAGAGGTAAAAGCATTAAAACAAGAAGCTATTGTACGATGGCTTAGTATACCTCAATTACTTGAAAGTATCCTTTGATTATATTCGATACTGACAAGAATTATCAATGAAACAAATATTCTTCATATATTACCACTATTGTTAGTGTTTTCATACTCTTGGAAGCATAGAAAAATGTCATGAAGAGAGTGCAAACAATGGTCAAGCTATTCCTCTATTCGGTCGTCACATCGTATTGATATCTAATCAAAAACACTACTTGTTATTAAGGAAGAAGCAGTCAATAATGCAGCGAAAGATAAGAGAACAAATTGGCTAAGAGCTAATGAATGATTAATTGACATTTATATAATTTTCTGTATCTATTTTCTTTTTTGAAAACACTTGCTTGAGAATTCCTGAATATAATGTTCATTTGACGTACTTTGTTAGAAAACAAAATTGAAGTATTCAGAACTAAAAAGCGATGTTCACAATATAATTTGGTTTACGTGCATTGATCGGTGATTGATAAGAACATGTTATACATGTCTGTTTTGTTATTAAGTATGTCAGTCGTCAATGGCAACTGGGATATGTTAAGGAGACTATGGCTGAGTCGGCTTTTGAATTCTCTAATCAGTCGAAGAGTCTCACTGAGCGTTTTCGCAGTGGTGGAAAAATCCCATATACACTGCTGCATGGAACTATCCAATGTTATTTGCTTTTTGAAGTAACAGAAGTGTGAATGAAGTGTCTGACTTTTATGAAAATAATCTCTCAACTCAAGTTTCCTTATTCCACAAAAAACAAGACAATGAACTCAAACTAAAGTTCGTAAGTACTCTGCAGATTCGCGAAAGTATCGTAGTGCTGGTTACACAAATAGCTTCTGCCAGGTAGGCGCAGCTGATGTTGTATATGCTTGTTGAGAGGCTAAATATCAGTCCTAGAGTAACCTCACAGCAAAACATTCAGAAACAGCTAGAGTCACAGAATACATTATTAACTATAGTTCCTTTCAGATCTTTAAGTGGGTGATTATCGCTGTACATATTGGGTATCCATCCGGTCACACCAAAGTCACTCAAAATCCTCATTTTTCAAAGATAGAGTATCCATGTTGGGAATCCACTGTGATGGATATTGCGACTCGTATCTTCTCGATATTCAGCCTTTAGATATTATGAAATCTCTGAATGGAAACGGTGAGTTACTTATAACGAATAGAAAATGTCTATCTCATTTATTTTTCATTTGTAGGTTCTGATCGACATGATAGCAATGGTAAATTACATGCAATAAACATGACATTAACGTTTTTTTTTTAATGTTAAGATTCATATCATTATGATACAAATGATAACTTACAAATAACAAATAGAAAAGGAGTATTTTATTTATTATAGTTTGAGGTTCATATCGATAAGATAGAAATGGTGAGTTACTACTATCGGCGCCAGAATTCAAGGCAGTCGGTTGCTTTTTGAATAACTCTTGGTAGGAACAAGATAGAGACCTGCGGTTTTCAACATTTAATAGCCAAGACCCAAGAGCATATTTTTATACGCAAAAATTTTTCTGAGAAAAAGTCCAAAGTTTGGTTTTCCAGAGGATCTTTGAAAAACCACGCTGGCGTTTTGAAAATTGTCATAGAAGTCTATTGATTTTTTTATATATTCGGAATCAGCATGAAAAACTGCGTCGACTCATATATTTTTCTAGTCTTTTAACAAAGTTTTTTTTTCGCCGAAAAATTCGTCCTTCGTCATCTTTTCACTGAATTCATTTATTGATGTGGTCCTGAGGATGACTAGAGGTAAATTTTCGACGAAAAAAAAATTCGTTAACAGACTAGAAAAATATATGAGTCGACACAGTTTTTCATGCTGATTCCGAATATGTAAAAAAATCAATAGACTTCTATGACAATTTTCAAAACGCCAGCATGGTTTTTCAAAGATCCTCTGAAAAACCAAACTTCGGACTATTTCTCAGAAAAGTTTTTGCTTATAAAAATATGCTCTTGGGTCTTGGCTATCAAACGGTGACAACCGCAGGTCTCTATCTTGTTCCTATCAAGAGTTATTCAAAAAGCAACCGACTGCCTTGAATTCTGGCGCCGATAGTAGTTATGAATACAAAATTAATGTTTTCTTTTTACACAGGGTATCATATAATTATAGCTCCCCCCCCCCCCCCCCCGTTACTTATACATGACTTGAAAGTTTCATAAAAACACCGTTTCCAGTAGAGAAGACTCTTGGGTGCAAACAACAATTTCATAATGACGAACTGGCAAAAGTCCGGTCCTGTCCGATCCGGCTAGACCGGAATTGGATAATCAGATCGCTTCCAACTATGAATAGAATACACACGATATTGACTAATTGCAACAGCTAAGTGAAAATGGCTGCTATCAACGTAACACCACTCGAGTAATATACACAAACAAAAGAGAAGTTTCGTACTTTTTTGTTGATAGTGGGGATGTATTCTTCTGGGCAGCTGAGCAAAATTCATCTCTGCTGCTTTTGCTGAGCAAGCGGCAAAGTATTTTCTTTATCTTTGTTTCCACTTAGTTGTTGCCATTTGTCAATGTTATGTATATTCTATTTACTTTTTCTAGAAGTCATGCTTCGTATTAGGTTTTGCATGTTTCAAATATAGTTTAATGCACTCTTCCCAACCATGCTAGTAGATTTGGTTAATGAGTTAAAATTACACTTCTAATTCAAACTTTTCTGAAAAATTCCTTGCAGAACAAAAGAGTTTACTAGTCTTATCAAGCAAAATCATTTTCTTGTTCACTTCTTATAGTACAATTTCGATTCGAATGATGGTATTCCGAGAAGCCATATCTACTTCCTTAGTTTTAAATGGATAGTGATCATGAAAGAATCATCTTCCTATCCGAATATGGCTACCACATGATGAAAGCCTAGAAAGTGTTCCAAATCTTGAGATTTTCAATTAAAATATTCTTGATAAATCCTCAAACCGAGTAGAAAAGATAGAAAACAGAAAATATTGCAATAAAATGTTGAAACTGAAGGTTTAATACGCTTTATAAGAAGAAAAAATATGTTCTTCACAAAAGGTGAGGGGAGCCATAATTATGTTATAATTATTTTGCAATTTTCTCTAATATTTTTCTTCAAATAAAAAGAGAAGAAAGAGAGAGACAAGGTTATTATTTAGTATTCGTATAGTCTCACATACACATGTGAGTAGGATGTCAATATCATTCGTTGTTGAAATGAAAGAAATATATTTGTATGTATAGGTAACGGGGGGAGGGGAGAAGGCTATAATTATGTTATATTCTGTATTAGATTTATATCGATAAAACATAAATATGAAGTGGTATGAGAAAACATCGATTACTTCCATCTTCATTTTAGTTGTTCTCTTCCCGCCATTCTAAACAGATCGTTTTTCGATACCTTCGATTAAGTTTCTATGACGTCTTTTAAGGTGTCGAGATCTGTGTAGTCGACTCCAGAATTTTCGACTGGCATATTGCCTTAAAGATTTTTGTGATCTCAAAAACCTTTAATCCGTTTCCAAGATCAGGATCTCAAACATTACCGCCACTGACTTTTCTGGCTTTCCGAAAGTTCGGAAACTTTTATTTGGAAACCCTTTAAGAGTTTCCAACGGTACGTATTTTTTCCAGAGAGTATAACTATGACTGAACACGAAAATATATAGAATCCTTCGGAAATCCTCGCTCTATTTCGTCTGTCTACAAATTGATTGCTTCTGAAGAGAAAATTTTAAAGACAATAGCACTGGATCTTTAATAAAAACTGAAAATAAGCCGGTTCCTTCAAATTCCTCACTTATTTTTGTTAAGTTATTATCGACATTCTATCAAATGAACCATTTTAATAGCACCGTAAGTTTCTGAAAACTTTCTAGGAACAAAGAGAAATAGCAGACTGATCACTATCTTTACTTCCATATATGTCAATGTGTAAAAACAACTGAACTGACAGAATAACTTGGAATTCTCAATCACATTCTAATGATCATTTCAGAATGAGTGAATGTAAGTGTGTAAATAATGGACAATGTATGATCAATGATCAAACATCAAACTATTCCTGTATCTGTAGTGATTGTACAGGAGGTGAATTTTGTCAAAATATTTATTACTATGTAAACTATTTAATGGCATCATCAATCTTAATTGATATTCTGTTAGAAGAATTAGCTTCTACTAGAATAGCATTAAAGATTCTTTTTATTTTCATCTTCTCCCTTCTAACAATACTATCATTTATTAGTAATTTTTTAACTCTTTTAACATGTTTTATAAGAAAAATACGTATTACAGTATGTGGACTCTATATAATACTTTATTCTATCTTTAGTTTTATTGGTATAGTGCTCATAGAAATCCTTGCAATTGTATCATTATTTTATAATAATGAACTAGACAAATATCCACTAATACATTGTACACTCATACCAACATTTCGTCATCTAATATACGACTTGTGTCTATGGCTTAGTGCATTCATAGCTGTTGAACGTGTATTAATAGAAGTTTTTCATTATAGTCTTTATCGGACACGAAAGTATTCAGTTATTTATTTAATTATTCTACTACTATTTCTTAGTACAGGAAATGTAATAAAAGCTTTTGGACGTTCTGTTAGTAAAAGTCCTGTACTTTCAACAACATCCTACGTCTGTTCACTGAATCTTTTTTCAAATAAAAATTTAGGAACAGCTTACAAAGTGCTGAGTAGTACCTATATAGATGCTGTGTTACCATTGTTATTAAGTTTTTTATCAATTATTCTAACATTAACACATATTATTCGTCGTAAAATCACTTTAACTGATCTAGAAAGAAGTTCATGGAAATCACTAATAATGCAGCAAATTTTGAAGCACAAAGATTTCTTTATATCATCACTAGTTATTATCATTTGTACACTTCCAGAAAATTTACTGGCAATCATTGCCGACAAATATTGCGTAGAGAAAAGTATACAAAGATTTTATCTTCGTTTACATATTGCTCTCGACTTTCTATTATATATGCCTTTCGTCATTACATTCTTTATCTATATTTACCCTTCAAATATTTATATGAATCTATTTCGTGAAATAGAAATAATGAAATGGATTAAGCTAAAAATCTTGAGGTGGTGCTGTTGTACATTTTCAAATATCATAACTAACGAGCAAATTGTCGAAGAAACGAGACTATAATTGTATAGTGTCTACCGTCTAATAAAGACAAATACATCTCTTCGTTTACACCTTTGAATTGAACTCATTCTTAAGCTTTCTCTAGAAATGCATCTTACTCTAACTCAAGAAAAAGTGTTATTTTCTGATAAAATTTAGTTTTAAAAGTTTAATAAAAATTTTCTCTACTTTAAATCTGTTCAATTTTATTTAAGTGTTTATATCATCACAATATTCTTTCGTATACATAAGTCTGCTATTATATTTACACATTTCAAATTCTTTTTCTTTGACGGACTTTTCTCTTCTATGAGTTCGTCTTGTTTTCTAATTGTTATTGTTTGTAACCATTAGTTGTTTGGACCATACTAATTCGTCACCAACCTTTTCGCTTACCCATATTATCACTTCTTTTATTCTTTTTATGCACATTTTTTTCTCTTTTTCTGGCTTTTGACGGTTATGAGAAGTGCATATACTTATCCTATGCATGTTAAGCGCAGCTATCTACATGTTTTTCGTTGTGTTCATGCGCTTCCTCGTTTTCTTTTATCTTCCTCTCGACATGGTCACGTTTCCCTTGTTGTTTGTGGAATTTGGATATTTGATGAAAAAAAATAAACAGTATATGTCTTAGGATAACGTTTTCCGACTCGCCTACCTCCTATTGTGCATAACAACCAGTGTCAAACAATAACGAGTACATTTTCATAGCAATCGGCAGGAGGAATGGTTCACAGGTTGTTGTATCCATTTTCTTTAGCAACCGAGAAGGAGGAGACTCCAAACCTTAACGTATACTTTTCTTTTGCAACCAGTTATACTATATTGTATTCTAGCTTACACAGAATATGTGAGTTCCACCTTTTAGTCCTAAGCAGACTGTGCCAACAAGCTTTTTACAATATATTGCTCTCTATTTTCTTTCTATTTGTATTACATTCTCCTCTCAGTTTTAAATGTATATTGGCCGCTTTGTCCTCCATTTCCTTCGTATTACACTATGTCCTTGTACTCATTCTCTTATCTCTTCACTTTGTACTGCTAATTTTCTTCTCGCTTTTTCTTCGTTTATGATCTCATCATTTCACTTTGTATTCTTCTCTCTCACTTTCTTTCTCGCATTCTTCACCAATCATCCGTCATTGGCATCATCTGATTGCCACATAATCGTCTTGCCTAATAAGCCAAGTACTCAAGTACAAGTCTCTATGTCACACAATACACATCTATCTTCAAGTATATGAATATTATTTGTGCAACGGTCTCCAGATCACATCAAGTATAACACATAAACAATAAAATGTTTCTAAAAAGAAGAACCATAGAAATACACAGTCATCGATAATACGAAATCGAAATACATCAATCCATTATCATGTTCATCTCAATTTGATTTACCATCGACCAAATTTGAACACAATAAATATACTATTATCGAGATTTTTGCATTACCTCGAGCCTGCCATAAGACATGTATATTTCCATCGATCTATAAAATAGCTGGTTGAACAAAAATGTCCAAAGTAATAATCGAAATCAGTGGTTTCATTTAATTCTAACTTATCATTAGCTTCGTCTAGTCTCACTTCGCTGACTAGTCTTATTCAAATTAATTCGATTTAGTCTAATTGTGGAAATGATTAGCATTGTTGAAGATGAAGATTTCCTTATTTCCATTCAACAATATCTTTATTTCAATGGTTGTAGAATCATCTCTTAGCCATATAACTGCCAATGATATTGTACCATCGAGACTAATACTTACCAGAAAAATTGGACGACAAGCAAACGAAGCGTGTGAACATCTAAAGATTGAATTGATTCAAGCAACAAAAGAAGAAACGCTTTTAATTAGATCAGATGTATGGAGGGATAGGTTAAAACAGAAAATTATTATCTTGAATTAACAGCTCGTGTCATCAATAGTAATTGTAAGCTACACACAATCGATCTCTCTTGTGAGGTGTGTATTGAAATCGACAAGTAAGTTTATAGTATTTCCTAGGTATATACCAAGAATCTGTTCTGACCTGTATATACTTTTTTACTTTAACTTTGTCTTTATCACAATAGATAATCAAAGCTATTCTTAAACGTTTTCGATTCGACATTACGATTGATGGTATTATTTTTGTATTAGATCGAGTCAATAATTTTATCAAAGCCTTAGACGATCATAATTTGTTTTAATTATGATGCTCACGCCTTTAATAATATGTTAAAACGAACATTATATAATGTTGGCACTCATGAAAAACATACTTCACAAGAAAAAAAGAAAAACAACAAAGAAGAAGAATTATCAATTTACATGAATTGCATTGGACAGTGATACTAATCTTCTACTAAATTACAATGATTGTGATTCAGACAAGAGCGATACAAACGATGATATTTTTTTTATGCTAAATATATCGAGTTAGCACTGTGAAGTTTGTCTTCATTCACACTCAAACTGATCATATCAATGCTCTTGAGCACGATCAGTCGAGTCATGTTAACGACATGCCGTATTCAATCGCACAATGCAAACAATTGTGTTTTGAGGTTAAACGTGTAAGTTTTTCATCTCAATTGTCTTGTCACGTCACCTTATTTTGGTATTATCTTCTTGACCTAGATCAGTTTAAATCAAACTCCATAAAAAAGAGATAAAAACAATAAAATAAGAAGTTATTGTACAATGGCTCAGTATACCTCAACTACTTGAAAGTATTCCTTGATTATATTCGGCACTGACAACAAGTGTTAATGAGAAAAGTATTCTTTGCATGTTACCATTGATTGATGTTATGAATGTTGCTACTCTTGCAAAATTCTTGCAAACATGGAGAAGTGTCATGACGAGAGTGCAAACAATGGTCGAGTCATCTCTTCATTTTGTCGTCACATCCTATTGATATCTCATCCAAAAATTAGTTATTATTAAGGAAAAAAGCAGTCAATAATGCATTGAAGCGTAAGAGAACAATGTGATCAAGAGCTGATGACTGAGTAATTGACATTTATATAATTTTCTATAGCTATTTTCTTTTTTAATACATTTGCTTGAAAATTACTGAATATATTATTCATTTGATGTACTTTGTTAGAAAACCAAATTGGAGTATTCAGAACGAAAAGGGTATGTTCACGAAATAATTTGGTCTACATGGATTGGCTGGTAATTGATAAGAACATGTTAAACATGTCTGTTTTATCATTCAGTATCTCGATTGTCAATGACAATTGTGTTATGTTTAGAAGATCATGACTTTTGAATTGTCTAATCATTCGAAGAGTTTCGCTGAGCGCTTCTCCAGCGCCGGAAAAATCCCATATACGTCATTGCATAAAATCACCCTGTTATTTTCTTTGAAAGTAACAGGAATGCCAATGAATTGTCTAACTTTCACCAGAATAACTTCTCTACGCAACCTTTCTTATTTTATAAAAAAAACAAGACAATAAACTTAAACTTAATCTTAAAGCTAAAAACATTTGGTTAATACGGACATTGTTTTTGATTATGGCCTCATACTGTCACTCTCTTGTTATTATATCTCACTTATGTTATTTCGTAGATTGCTTCTGACCAGTTCCAGTAGACATGCAATCGACTTAATTAAATATTTTTCTGATGCATGACTATCAAGCATATGTGTTAAACATTTTTATTTTAAATAAATATTTGTTATTTCTTGTTCTTGTTCAATCTTTGTAGTAAGAAAAGCTGAATACATCAGGATTGATACTTCATTTTCATCTTCAAATTCTGCTATGGTAGATGTATGAAGATTAGTACGATCGTCATTGACGATTTCATAAATAGTCAGAAGAATGAATCTGTAGCTGGATTGGGCACTCCTTTATCGCAAAAAACTTGAGCAACTGCACGATTCCTTGATGTTGAGAGGATGTGTGAGTGTTGGTGGGTGTGGGATGTGCTGAAACCATCACAGGCACATACACAAATCCATACAGACATACTCACATGTATACCCACATCCACACCGCACACCTTTATTATACATTAAAAAATATATAGCTATCCTAAAATAAAATATTCATGTAGACTTGTGACATTTAAAAAATTTAACACATATGACAAGAAAGGAAAAGTCCATAGCACATGACTAACAACAAGAGAAAGGTAGAAGAACATTATTGCATATGCGTAGTTCAATAGATAAAGATGGAAAAATTTTATGAGGGCATGCGAAGAAGATGCAGATCATAGCAACAGAATCGAGACAAATGCTATATCTCCATTTTATTATGCTCCATTATGGACGCTGATTTCTTCAAATTAATCTTGGAAAAACTCAAATAAACATATTCATATGTCGTATTTTTCTTTTGTACTCTTATTCTATACCCTGATTATTGATTCAAATAGAATGACGAGAATAAGTCGCTGTATCAATATTATTACCTGACTATCATAAAGTCACAATACAAATGACAATGATACAAATACTTCGTTCCGTTGAACATGTATCGAGCATAGGGCGCAGATAAAAAATTACATTCAGAAGCGAAATGTATGAAACAATGACCACCAAAAGCTGATGATAGAAGGTCAAAAAAGTATCACTTACAGCAAACTAGGGTAAGAAATATTTAGAAAGAGCGTTTTTATCAATGATAAACAATCAGAGTTTGGATTTGATTGTAACAAAAGTTGATAAACGTGAATTGAAGCTTCAAATCTTAGCATCATCATTTTTATGTATGAGTGAGACTAATAGATCCTATGTCAGATACAATGATAAAAAATGTGTTTAGTACTTTTTCGGTATATATCGTTGCAACTAAAATGTACTTTGTTACTATATCAACAAAAGCGATTGAAAAGTTGATATGAATAGCTTGATAAAAGTGTCTTGGTATTGAACAAGGCTGATGAGCTTCAGGTGGTTAAAATCAATGAAGTGTCTAGTCAGAGAGAAGTAAAAAGATCACTCTTGATGCAGCATCGTAGCGTCACTCTGTAGTAATGTATAGGATTTCAGAAATACAATTTATATAGGACTTTTTTTGAATAATGTAGAAGATAAATATGACACTGATTTACGCTAAGAAACGTCTTCAGAGATCTGGTGAACCATCTAACAAAGATACGAATTTTAGACTGTTGTTTCCCGTACGCGATCTGATGCAATAAATGAAAAATCGCATTCTATGGTCAGAAATAATGACCCAATAAAGGTTTTTTTTTTGAACAAACAAAAAAAACAGTATATGTTCAACCTATTATTCAACGTTTCCATATATATACGCTCACATTGTTAGAACTCAACACAAACGGATTGAAGATTTAAAAACACACGTATAGTATTCTATACACGTCAATATATATATAATCGAAATATGGAGAAGTAGAAAAAGTTGTTACAGCAATTCCAGTGGAATTAAAATGTGAAAAATGATGCAGCTGCTGTCATTATACAAAAGAGAATTCACCAACATACGCTGCGACTAATTGATTACCGCCTAATGTTAATATGTATCAATGATGAAAAATGCTAAACGTAATATATTACATTGATTGTGAAAGAAAGGTAAAAAATAACTCTCTTTAATTCTATCATGTTTTATGATAATCCTGCAATAGACTTTCATCTTCGAGGTATATCTGCCATAGTCTTTGAGGAAGGAGCAGCTATATTTAGGAGTCATTGCACGAGAGCTACCATCAATCGTGCTCCATCAAAAATTTTAGATTTGGATGAAAATTATTCCATTGTGTTGAGATAATTTTTTTTAGGAATATAGCAACGTTTGTAGACCTAATTCATAAATATTATCTGAGATATGATAATCTAACTAACGAGGGAACCTTCCGAGGTGTCAAAAAGCTTTTGAGCTCAAATTTTGTCCATAAGTAGAGAATATATAGACTAGAAAAAGCCTAAGAGGATATGGGCCCAAGTTGAGATTTGGCTGAGATATCGGCTTTTTACTATAGTTTTTCTATGGGACCCCATTTTTTCCATAACATCGGAGTTTCGAGTTTTGACGTAAAACTTTGCCCATATCAAGACCTCAACTAGAGTAGCTCATCTACAAAGTTTTAGCATTTTTGGACTAAGCATTCCTGAGATATCATGTTTTTAAAATATCCGTAAAAAACTGTGTTTATGCTAACAGACTCATATCTCGAGAATGCTTAATCCAAAAATTCTGAAACTTTGTGTAGATGAGCTACTCTAGTTGAGGTCTTGATATGGGCAAAGTTTTACGTCAAAACTCGAAACTTTCATGTTATGGAAAAATGGGGTCCCATAGGAAAACTATAGTAAAAAGCCGATATCTCAGCCAAATCTCAACTTGGGCCCATATCCTCTAAGGCTTTTTCTAGTCTATATATTCTCTACTTATGGATAAAATTTGAGCACAAAAGCGTTTTGACATCTCGGAAGGTTCCCTCGTAAAAGCACACAAAATATCTTTTTTTCAGTTTCAGACATTTTGTATCAATCAGTTATTCGAAATGTTTTCACGATATCTCCTCAATAGTACAAGCTAGAATTCTGAAAATTTCACCAAGTATACATTTAGAGATGGTCAATCCAATAATACGATCCAATAAAGGGCATGCGATGACCAAGTATCACTGAAATTTTCACTCCAGTTCTACTCTTCATATATATTGGGCTCAAAAATAGTCTATTTTCACAATAGACGTTCTCCAGATCAGCACAATAGAATTCGCTCAAACTTTTTCACTGAAGACCATTAACTGGGTGCTACTTGAGCACACACTCAAATGTTTAGGATTTTGAAGTTAGACTTGACAAGCGTCATTACTAACTGCATACAGTAGACAATGGAAAACGATAACTGACTAATCGGTTTTATGAGAAAATAAAGGTTATTTGACATGAAACTTTCACCTTGTTTTGGTGAACCATCAGATAAGTATTTTAGTGATCTTGAAGAAGAAGAACAATCAAATCACAATTAGTAATTTTTGAAATTATCTTCGTAGGATTCAGTACTCAACTTAGATAATATTCGATAGAGAATTGAATTTTAAACCGAACTTTATAAAGAGTTTCAATTTAAAATAAAAAACTAATTATAAAAAGTATAACGTATCGATCAAATCCTTTTTTTCATCGAATTAGTACAATTTTTTTCAGCCAAAATAGCGATTATCAAGAGCTACAAACACTAATAAACTAAAGATTCGAAAACTGTTTTCTCTTATTATTTAGTATTGACAGACCACGAAAAATATGTACAAATTACTTGACAGTGAACATTGTACTTCCATAATCTTTACATTTGTGTGAAGAATTGAGATAATTATTACTCAATAATAGCTAAAGAATTAGCTTATTGGAGGTTAGAGAAACAACTTCCTTCTCTATTGCGCATTAGATGCATCATCCAAAATATAGAAAAAAATACCTAATAGATGACATTGTGCATCTATTATTTCTACTGTTACATGTGAAAGTTCGACTAATGTTGTAACATAAGTAGAATTTAATATTTGACATAAAACTGGTAAATTATAGGTATGACAAAAGTTTTTCGTTGTTATCAGGGAAGAACATATCACTCGACTGTAAGGAAAGTAAATAGCCAAATGCATCTTTTACGGTTGTCTTGTAATTCTGTCAAAAAGAGGACGTGAAGTTTAGTCTATTTCGTGTGGGTACAAAGATGTCTATAAACATATCAGATTCATATTCGTTCTACAACAATCTAATCAGAGAGCGATTCATTAAAATGATGTATTGCTGTTCAATTCAGATCATGTTTCTACCATTTGTGAGCTAAGATGTTCGACATCAGTTTGAATTCAGAAAACGCTGACATTTCTACTCCGAGCAAGAATGTAGCAAAGAAAAAACTGCGGTAGGAGAGAGGGGCGAGAGAACATTGGAATCCAACGAAAATATTTTAAAAGGAGGACTACACGTAAACTATTAAACAGAGGAGAGATGTGAAAATTCTTGCTCATTCTATGATCTTTTTCTCGAAAAAGAACCCAATTTGTTCCGCGAGAAAACTAAAACTTCTCAGCAGTAAAACATGGGTATACTCTCTAACAAAAATCCGTTCCCTAGAAAACTCAAGAACTTTAAGAAATCCCTTCGCAAACCTTCAGAGGTTTCCGATCACTTGAAGAGTTTCAGAACAATACTCTATTGGCTTCCAAAGGTTCGGAAATCCTTAGATTTCCTAAAATACTGATTTCGACACTGTAATAGTATTCTGAAATACCTTTTTCTTGGTATCTGAAACCTAATAGTATTCTCAGAAACTGCTAAGCTTTTATAGGAAAGTAATATTGCCAGAAAAACTGAGTTGGTACGTGAAGAGATATAGGAGAATACCATTTCGGTTCCCACAAATTCGGAATCTAAACAAGGTGTAATGGAGAACCAAAATCGATTTCCGAAGTTTCAAAAATTTTCATAATGCTCATTAAAAAGATTGTGATTAGAAACCAAAAGCTTTTTAAAACAATATTTTGATGTTCGAAGTTTCTTTTCTGATCTTCGTTGTCGTTCAGCTTTAAAGATTTTTAGTGAAATGGAAAAACGCTCATATATTTGATATAACGTAATTTAATTACGAATAATTCTTGTTTTGCATCAACTTTCTTCCGAAATCTGAAACCATTTCATACTTTTAAAATAATCTAATGTTATCTTTACATTCTTGAGGTAGTCTCACCTTGGAATATATAAGAAAAAATATGATGTTAATAATTCGTAAACAAGTAAATAATATTATCAGCGTAAAAATTATATATTTTTTCTTCCCTTTTTTCATTAAATTTCAATAAAATAATGAGTAAATATAGCCATCATGGCTTTTAAAAGTTGCAGAGAGTGAGAACGC